>VDFB02271358.1:557910693-558032491 GCA_007258455.2 Sequoia sempervirens | reverse complement strand
AGGGTTTAGGGTTTAGGGTAGAGGGTTGAGGGTATAGGGTTGAGGGATTAGGGTTGAGGGTATAGGGTATAGGGTTGAGGGATTAGGGTTGAGGGTATATTGTATAGGGTAGAGGGTATAGGGGTTGAGGGATTAGGGTTTAAGGGTTGAGGGTTGATGGTAGATGGTAGAGGTTGAGGGATTAGGGTTTAAGGGTTGAGGGTTGATGGTAGATGGTAGAGGGTTGAGGGTTTAAGGGTAGAGGGATTAAGGGTTGAGGTTTGAGGGATTAGGGTAGAGAGTTTACTTGGGTTTAAAGGTTTAAGGGTTGAGGGTAGAGGGAAGAGGGCTTAAGGGTTTAGGGTTTAAGGTCTGAGGGCTGAGGGTTTATAGTTTAGGGTTGAGTGTTCAAGGGTTGAGGGTATATAGTTGAGGGATTAGGGTAGAGAGGGAGGGATGGATGGAGGGATGGATGGAGGGAGAGATGGAGGGATAAATGAGATAGAGAGAAGTAGAGAAGAGGAGGGAGGGTAGACATATATGAATGTTGAGGATCCAATGTAAATGGTAGAGGGTTGAGAATTGATGGTATAGGTTTGAGAACCTATAGGGTTGATGGTTTAGTGTATTGGGTTGAGGGTATAGGGTTGAGGGATAAGGTTTGAGGGTAGAGGGTAGAAGGTTTAAGGGTCTAGGGTTTACGGTTTTAGGGTTTAGGGTTGAGGGTAGAGGGTTTAGGGTTTAGGGTATAGGTTTGAGGGTGTGTGCATGAAGGATTAGGGTTGAGGGTCCAATGTATAGGGTAGAGGGTATAGGGGTTGAGGGTTGAGGGATTGAGGGTTAAGGGTTGAGAATTGAGGGTTGAGGGTTTAATGTATAGGGTAGAGAGTAGAGGGTAGAGGGTTTAAGGGTTGAGGGTTGAGGGTTGAGGGTTTAGGGTAAGGTTTGAGGGTATAGGTTGAGGGTATAGGTTGAAGTTAGGGTTTAGGGGTTGAGGGCTGAGGGTAGAGGGTAGAGGGTTTAAGGGTAGAGGGATTAAGGGTTAAGGGTTGAGGGATTAGGGTAGAGAGTTTACTTGGGTTTAAGGGTTGATGAATTAGGGTTGAGGGTAGAGGGTAGAGGGTTTAAGGGTTTAGGGTTTAAGGGCTGAGGGATGAGGGTTGAGGGTATAAGGTTGAGGGATGAGGGTAAAGGGTAAAGAGTAGAAGGTTTAAGGGTTTAGGGTTTAAGGGTTTAGGGTTGAGGGTTAAGGGTAGAGGGTAGAGGGTAGAGGGTAGAGAGTTTAGAAGGTTTAAGGGTTTAGGGTTTAGGGTAGAGGGTTTAGGGTATAGGTTTGAGGGTACGTGGTTGAAGGATTAGGGTTGAGGGTCCAATGTATAGAGTAGAGGGTATAGGGGTTGATGGTTGAGGAATTAAAGGTTGAGGGTTGAGAATTGAGGGTTGAGGGTTTAATGTATAGGATATAGGGTAGAGGGTAGAGGGTTTAAGGGTTGAGGGTTGATGGTTGAGGGTTTAGGGTTTATGGTTTACGGTAGAGGGTTGAGGGTATAGGGTTGAGGAATTATGGTTGAGGGTCTATTGTATAGGGTAGAGGGTATAGGGGTTGAGGGATTAGGGTTTAAGGGTTGAGGTTTGAGGGTTGAGGGTTTATGGTTTAGGGTTTAAGGGTTGAGGGTTGAGAGTTTAGGGTTTAGGGTAGAGGGTTAAGGGTATAGGGTTGAGGGTATATTGTATAGGGTAGTGGGTATAGGGGTTGATGGATTAGGGTTTAAGGGTTAAGGGTAGAGGGTATAGGGTAAAGGGTAGAGGGAAGAGGTTAAAGGGTTGAGGGTTGAGGGTTTAGGGTTTATGGTAGAGGGTTGAGGGTATAGGGTTGAGGGATTATATTTAAGGTCCATTGTATAGGGTACAAGGTATAGGGGTTGAGGGATTAGGGTTCAAGGGTTTAGGGTAGAGGGTAGAGGGTAGAGGGTAGAGGGTAGAAGGTTTAAGGGTTTAGGGTTCAAGGGTTGAGGGTTGAGGGTTTGAGGGTACGTGGTCAAAGGATTAGGGTTGAGGGTCCAATGTATAGGGTAGAGGGTTTAATGTATAGGGTAGAGGGGGTTTAAGGGTTGAGGGTTGAGGGTTTAGGGTTTAGGGTAGAGGGTTGAGGGTATAGGGTTGAGTGATTAGGGTTGAGGGTCCATTGTATAGGTTAGAGGGTATAGGGGTTGAGGGATTAGGGTTTAAGGGTTTAGGGTTGAGGGTTGAGGGTAGAGGGTATAGAGTTTAAGGGTTGAGGGTTGAGGGTTTTAGAGTATGTGATTGAGTGGGATAGAGGGTAGAGAGAGAGAGTGGTATATATGGTACAATGTTTAAGGGTTTAAGTGTAGATGGTTAAGGGTAGAGGGGAGAGTGATAGGAGTGAGTGAGTGAGAGAGACTTGAGAGAGGGAGAGGGGGTAGGAGGGAGAGTCTTGAGAGAGAGAGGGAGGGAGTGGGAGAGAGATAGAGGGTAGAGGATTTAAGGGTTAAGAGTAGAGGGTTAAGGGTAGAGGGGAGAGAGATAGAAGGAGTGAGTGAGTGAGAGAGATAGACTTGAGAGAGGGAGAGGGGGTAGGAGGGAGCGACTTGAGAGAGAGAGAGGGAGGGAGTGGGAGAGAGATAGAGGGTAGAGGGTAGAGGGTTTAAGGGTTAAGGGTAGAGGGTGAGGATAGAGAGAAAGAGAGAAAATAAACCTATAGAAAATTACCTTTCTCATAACGCGAGCATGTTTTGAAGTAGTAGAGATATGGTTGTTATTTTAGCAAGACATAATGCACTCACATTTTGTCTTTCTCTAAAAATCGTAAACAACTCAATATACCCGTGATCTCAAGGCCCACATTTTGCATATTCTCCTGGTTCTGCGCATGTTCTAACAAAAAAAAGCTTTTTGATGATTTTGTGAAGTGTGCATGCATATTTTTCACATTCCACCACCTTTTTCATGATCTTTCCACCACCTTTGCATGAAATAGCATAGTTTTCACGTTGAAAGGAATATAATATCAATTCAAGTTTGGTTCCATTCAAGAGTGATATACAATTGAAGTTTGGAGGGGAACAAGCTTTTGAAAAATTCAAATTGTTGAGGAGTTTGAAGAAAGAAGAAGCAAAGGCTAGATAATTGGGTAGAAATCCTCCATTTGAAACTTTGGTTTTTTAGGTATGTGAAGTCTTTACACATTTTCTTTCATTCTATTTTGGATTGCTTTGATTTTTTTTATTTTTCATATTCCATGTTGATCATTGTTTGTTTTTCATTATAACCTTATCTTGTCAATGCATATTTTAAATTACACAATTCTTTACACTTGCCAATTACATTTTTAAACGACATCTCTTTGAGGCATTTTGTTAAAAAATTGACTTACCTTATGTATGCTTCCATGTTTTGTATACGCATATATATGACATAACTTATAAGGAAGTAAAATAATACATCATTTCTCAATCCTTTACTATGGATGTGCATACCACTCTCCAAAGCTTTCATTTTGGTATAGGCATGGGGGATGTTGTAAAATGTAGTTGAATTTGGTTTTACACCTACAATTTGAATACACTTGAAATTTTCTATAGCCTTTTCAATAAACCTATTTTGTGCATATCCTGCAATTATTCTAGTCCTCGAGGACATATCTCATTGAGGTATTTTTTCAAATAGTTATACCAGGCATCTGATTGCCTTGTTTATGCTAACAGTTTTACCATACATATCTACCAAAGCATTTTATCAAACAACATAGAAAAGACAATTAGTTGTTTGAAGAAATTCCTCAAGGAAATGGGGTCTCATGGTGATGTGAATTTTATCAACCAGCTGATTGCATTGTCTATGCTACCAAATTTTCCATACATGTCTCTACAAAATTGGAATATACTCCTCCCACATTGATAGATTTCTGAATCTATTTTTGTTCTCATCTCTACTTTTGAATTTACCTCATCACTTATGTTTTGATATATTTTAAATTTTTCCTTGATTAGTCTACCTACAAGGGATTCTAACCCTTCTCTCTACTGTTTCAAGACTCTTTATTCAAGGATAAGTTAGCAACATGGGGAAAGGTGCAGCCTATCTTCTAATCATGGCATGCCACAAGACAATGTAGTAGGGTTGACAAGGTAGGGGCAGCGTGAGAAAATGCCTCATAGAAATGGGGACTCATGGTGATGGTAGGGGCAGCGTGAGAAAATGCCTCATAGAAATGGGGACTCATGGTGATTTACATCACCACGAGTCCCCATTTCTATGAGGCATTTTCTCACGCTGCCCCTACCTTGTCAACCCTACCGCATTAGCAAGCTAGTGACCTCACTAGCTTGCCAATTCGGTAGGGTTGACAAGTTAGGGGTAATGTATGCCTCATAGAAATGGGGTCTCATGGTGATACAACATTTCCCCTACCTTGTCAACCCTACCGAATTGGCAAGCTAGTGAGGTCACTAGCTTGCCAATGCGGTAGGGTTGACAAGGTAGGGGAAGTGTGAGAAAATTCCTCATAGAAATGGGGTCTCATGGTGATTTAAATTACCATGAGTCCCCATTTCTATGAGGAATTTTCTCATGCCACCCCTACCTTGTCAACCCTACCGAATTGACAAGCTTGTGAGCTCACTAGCTTGCCAATGCTCACATGATTTTTCTGATGAAATGCCTTAAAGAAATGTGGTAATGTGGCATGCCATGATTTCAAGATAGGATCAAAATGGAAGCATGGACAAGACATTTGAATTGTTTGACAATAATGTTTTCATAGAAATGTATGCAAAATGTGGTAGCATTGACAAGCTAGTGAGCTCACTATCTTTCCAATTCGGTAGGGTTGACAAGGTAGGGGCAGTGTATGCCTCATAGAAATGGGGTCTCACGGTGATGTTCATCAACATCACCATGAGACCCCATTTCTATGAGGCATACACTGCCCCTACCTTGTCAACCCTACCGAATTAGAAAGATAGTGAGCTCAAAAGCTTGCCAATTTGGTAGGGTTGACAAGGTAGGGGTAGCATGAAAGAATTCCTCATAGAAATGGGGACTTTCTATGAGGCATTTTTTCACACTGCCCCTACCTTGTCAACCCTACTGAATTGGCAAGCTTGTGAGCTCACTAGCTTGCTAATGCTCACATGATTTTTCAGATGGAATTCCTTAAAGAAATGTGGTAATGTGGCATGCCATGATTGCAAGATAGGATCAAAATAGAAGCATGGACAAGGCATGTGAATTGTTTGACAATAATTTTTTCGTAGACATGTATGCAAAATTTGGTACCTTTGACAAGCTAGTGAGCTCACTATCTTGCCAATGTAGTAGGGTTGACAAGGTAGGGGTAGCGTATGCCTCATATAAATGGGGTCTTACAATCACAGTGAGACCCCATTTCTATGAGGCATATGTTGCCCCTACCTTGTCAACCCTACCGCATTGCAAAGCTACTGAGCTCACTAGCTTGTCAAAGGTACCACATTTTGCATACATGTCTATGAAAACATTATTGTCAAAAAATTCACATGACTTGTCCATACTTCCATTTTGAGCCTATCTTGCAATCATGGAATGCCACATTAACACGTTTATTTAAGGAATTCCATCAGAAAAATTCATGTGACCTTTGTCTATGCTAGAAATACTCTTCTATAGGATAGAAGCCTTGAATGACATATATTTCATTTATTTGTATGGATTCATTTTTTAGGAACTAATATTTGTCTCATTACCATGCTACAGGTAAAATTATCCACCATGCCGAGGAAATGAACAAGTAATAAACCAAAATATAAAGAGTATGAGGCCAATAAAGCAAAAAATAGAGAATAGATGAGGACATATCATGAGAAGAAGAAATTGGATACGATTGACGAAAAAAAGCTAATTGAAGAGGAACCTCAACCATCAAAAAGAGAAAAGGAATTGGTGACACAAAGGGAATGAATGCAAAAGCATCGTGATAAGATAGATTCGAATACCATAGTTGGAGACACACCCTCTACCACAAGTGAATACAAAGGGACACCATTAACCACAAGTGAATATGGAGAGACACCATCTATTGAAAGTGAATATGGAGGGACACCATCTACCACAAGTGAATATGGAAGGAAACCATCTACCGCAAGTGAATATGAAGGGACACCATCCACCACATCTCAAGTTGAGAGTACATCATCTCTCAGATTTGGTGAAGAAGGTATGCCATCATCCCCATGTCAACCTCAAAGTATGTTGTTTATTCCACCCTCGATTTAAGGTACGCGATCTATCCCACCTCACTTAAATATTGATGAAATTCCTAATATTGAGATGTATGTACCTAGGAGAACACTACCTATAATTTTGCATAGAAAGCCAAAGTATTTAATTAATATTGATAAGGATATTTTGCAGCTCATGGAAGGTAAGATTCCAACACACATTTGTAGAAGATATGCTGATAAGATTTGGAAATTTTTCTTTGAAAGGCTAAATGAGACCACAAGATGTCAACTATTTGTTGAAATGATGTGGGGTATAAAGTATAGAAACATCATGAAGATTCTTTGGTTGATAACATTGAATGCTTCAAGTAAAAACACTATTTTCAAGAATCTAATGGATGCATATGAGAGTGCGGGTAAGACCTCACGCTCAAAGGATAGTAATGTCACCCAATGTGTCATTACTTCAACTTTGGTACGTATTCAAACAAGGAGATCTCATCTCATTAGAAAGATGAGTGAAAAATTGAGAATTAGTAGAAAAACTTTATCAAGAGCCATTCAAAGGAGGCAAAGAATTGAGGGCACCGATTCAAATGAATTATGGGTGTTCTTGGGGAGACTCCCATGAAAAGATAAACGAGTTGTTGAAGCATTGAGAACACTAATTGAATAATATTGGAAGAATAACACAAGGCCATCTCTGAATCAAAGGGATGTGGTAAGAAGGAGAATTGGTAGTTGGAACTATGAGCCACATCCAAATAATTTTTTGGATACGACTTAAACCCAATTTTTTCATAAATTTCAACAGGATTATCCTCAAATTCAGATTTGTCAAAGATATTTTGAAATGATTAAACCTTTTTATGTCAAGATAAATCACACATGCACTACTTTTTGTTGTAGACTACATATTGAATTATCTAACCATTATGATGTTTATCGTTCTATATGTTTAGATTTGCATACTAACAATGTTTTGCAGGATTGTGGCATATAAGTCCCACCAACATATTCAAGCGAGTTCTTTTCAAAAAAAATATGTCAAATAAAGAATGGAAAAATATTCTACAATAAACTATGCTTGGATGGTTCATGTCAGCATTGTGGTGCCTTGCAAGGTATGCCAATATGTCAACATATGGAAAGCACACATGAGGTGGGAAAGCAACTAGTAGAGTTCATGAAGTATAAAACAGTGGCATACATTACAAAAGATGGTAATCAAGCAAAAAAGTGTGATTTGGTTATTTAGAAGATTCTAGTGTATCAATTTATGTCTATGTTTTGTGACAATATAGTGTATGAGTATGCAAGGAATACCCATAGATCCTGATGGTTGGACACACAATTCAAGTTATGCATGGAAACCTTTCTAGTTGTTAGCATAGTTTTAGTAGTTGACTTTGCAGAGAACTACACTCTACAACCACAATGTGTGGTACAGTCACAATATTACAACTCCACATAGGTTTTGATATTTGTGCACATAGCATTCATTCATGCAATTGATAATACAAAGGACCAAAGGAAGGTATTGATGGAGTATCACTTTTATATTAGTGATGATCACACACATTCTTCAGAGTTCATGCAAGGTTGCTTCCAGTTGTTCTACAGTGATTTGGCTTAGAGGGGTATAGCATACGATTATCATGTAATATGGTCAGATAATTGTGCAACACAGTTCAAGAACTCACACATGTTCTACTGGTTGAGCAAGATGCATGGAATTGTAGGTGTTCAACATATGTGGAACTTTTGTGAGGGCATACATGGAAAGGGGGAGCATGATGGTGCAAGAGAATTAGCATGAGAAAAGTGAAAGTATAAAGACAATGCAAAGTTGACAGATGCAAAATCAATTATCGAGTGGTGTAATGCTTTGATGGGTCCAGGTAATGAAGGTATGTCTTCAGTTCATAGATTTTTTTTAGTTGATGGATGATACTAACATTGCACCATATGAGGATTGTTGTACACTGACATGATCAAGTGAGATACACTCTTTCCTTAGCTCAAATGTAGGTTCATGGAGTATCAATACACAAAAGATGACATGCTTTTGTTTTTCATGTACAATGCAATCCTGGGATGATTGTGAGTCAAAGGAGTGGGTTCATAAATGGTCGTTAAGTTATCTTAGCCCACTTCACACATATCACCCTCCGACGGCATTGGAACTAACACAGATGGATTCATCGGTTGAATTTGACGACATATCAGATCTAGTTCAATCAGGCAATATATCTAATTGCATAGTTTTTGAAATTCCTATTGTTATCTTACTTTGTAGTGTATTTGTAATTTTGACTAATTTCATCTAATTTGTTGTGCATATCAATGCAGGGCATGTTTATGTAGTTGTTGTAGATGAAGACAATGAAGAGGGAATAGACTATACTTGTGTTGTTGTGTTGAGGACAAAAATAAATTGGACGCCCCAGTTATAGATGGATAAAGCATTGAATACCCTACAAGCTCAGTTGTTGTTACTGGAATATGGTTTAGAAGGTACCCACATAAGAGTGTTAAATATTGGTTGTATCAGGACTTTGACATGCATCAAAAGTTTCTTCATTACTCAAACCTTGTCATGGCATCCAATATTTGTTTGACCAAATATGGGGGTAGACCTTTAAACAAGACCTTGTGGAAGGTCCGTGAGTCTGACCATGAGGCAATACTTGACACAATAAAGAGTAGAGTAGAATTGGATGGTATTGTCAATTAGGATTGCACCATTAGCCAAGATAAACTTAACTACCCTGTTGAAACATGGAAACACTCTCAGATTGTGGGTGATCTATGGTGAGAGTGAATCTCCAGAGTGGGTTGGTTCCCATAGAAAACCACCTAATCTAAAAGACTTTCCGAGGAAAGGGTTAAGAGGAAAACTAAAAATGAAATCCTAAAACCTAAGGATGATTCACTAGAATTTTAAGATTGACTTTGATGATTCTACTTAGAAACAATTTCCCCAAACTTTAACCCTCACAATATCACTTAACACATACAATCCAATAGTAATTTGTATAAAGGTTCACAAAATTGAACACAAAATACAACCTGAATCATATGAAACTCTTGCACACAAGTTTTCAATAACAAGACATAGAAAGGATTCAATATTTCGAATCACAATGAACATCAAATTATTACTACAAATATGAGACAAGAAATGAGAAGGAAAGCTATACTATTTATTAAAACTAAAGGAGTATCAACATCAAAATTTGAGTGCAAAAATATTTTCAAAACTCTCTGAAAATGAGCAAGAGAGAAAGAAACAATAATCTCCACTGAGAAAAATTAAGATTTTCTCCAACTTATATCCCCCAAATGGCTCCAATAGTGAGAATAAAAAAATCCTAGTGAACTGCATATTGGAATAACAACTTTGATCTATTTTCGAGCTCAAGAGAAAAGCCTCCAAAATAGTGCTCAAAACTATCCCAAATTGTCTGAAAAAGATGACAAATTTCTATCCCCAATAGGTCTAAAAGCCTCACAAAATCAGGTTCAAATTGGCTGAGAACTGAAAATAGAAGGTTCAGTTTTCCCATTCTTTTCCAATTTCGCCCAAGAACTCAAACTTAGAAATAGAAAGATTCTAAGGAGACTAACTGCATTTTAAAGAAATAACAAAACATTAAGGAAATTTATAAGAATATTGCCTTAATGATGTTTTACATCATTTGCAGTTTACAATTTCCATAATAGAAGGCTCGTCCTTAGCCTTGATTTTTCACAACTTGGCTTTAATTTTCTTGATTTTTGCGATAAAGTTTTGATACTTTGCAAAAATCAGAGAAATACACTAAAGGTTACATGACATTTGATGTTCCATCTTGATTTTCTAATAAATAAACAATAAAGGACCTAGGCATAAAACTTATGATTTTCTAAAACAAAACATAAAACTAAGGCATAAGACAACCTAGGTATTATATGAAAATTCCAAAATAAACATCACAAGAGTATCAACAAAGGCCAAATATTTTAAAACAATGTGATTAAAATCACAAAGTGAATTAGGGAAACTTGAAACCCTAGTAAAAAAAATCGAGCCTTCCTTGGATTTCAACCATTCATTTTGCATCTTTCACTTTTGCAAAAGGGCTCTGCAATCACTTGGGCTTTAAAGCGTGACTATCACCATATTCTAATGTCTTCTACTTTGTTTACACTGTGTGTTGATGTTCATTTCTCTTTTGAGGAAACCATTAGAAAATTTTGAGGCTCACTTCTAAAGATATTATAGGGCATTTTCCATCATATCAAGCTTGGGTAAGATTCCATTATTCTTATCTATTCATTTCCTATGAAAATAAGCTTGATTTGAGCTCACGATGCATGGAGCCTTTGTCCTTTACATGCTTTACTATACTTACATTCGTGACTTTATTTCTCAATATGGTTTTTTGTGCTCTTCATGGATGCGACCATTTAGGCATTTCTCGGTGTTTTATTTTTGAATGAGCTTAAAGACTTCTTCATTTTTTGTATGTAAAATTTCTTTACATAAACCCTTGTAGGTTTAGCAATTTGTAAAGAAATTTGTTTTTCCTAGGCTGCGGAATTTAAGAGTACAAACTAGGCTTCATCCATTTTAAATGTGGCAAATGTTGTTTTTTTTTAAAACCCTAGCACCATCATGACATTTGTTCATTTGCTTTCAAGGAAATACATACTTGGCTTCAAAATAAGATAGGAATGGAGATAATATTGCTTATTATTCTGAAGAAACAACATGGCTCCACTTTTCTTTGATGTATGTAACTGTAGCTCCATTTATTTTCTCTTAGAAATGCAACTTTTTCTATTATGAGTTTACTCTTTGAAACACATACTGGGTATTCCTCTATTTTCATTCTCTCTTTCAAAACTCAATGCTCTTTTTGTAGGATGCAGCCATGCAACTCCTTACTTCCATTGTATCTATCATACTAAGGGTATAGTTTAGCCTCACAAGCACAATATGGAAGCAATTAGTTAATGAAGCACCATTATTTTTAGCCACCGTGTGCATTCTTTTTGAAACTTATATGTTTTTAGCACTTCAGTTCATTATTCTTCCAAGCACCTTTTATGGAGAAGAGCTCGCCCTTTCAAAAAAACTAAAAAGAATTTTACTCATTCTTGAGTCTATACTTGAAGCATCTCTTGAATATCCTTCCCTTGCATTCTTCCTCAAAATCTTTCATGGGTACTACTATATCTTGTTTCCATTCTATGTTGAGCAAAAGTAAATTCTTTTCTTTTCACTCATGCACAGAGATGCAATACAACATGATGGACCTTTAGGAATAGTGAAAACCTCACCATTTTTTAATGTAATTCATTCTCTATTCAAGAATTATGCTTCTCTTCAAGGGCATAACCATTGGCTCTTCTTTATGAATTTCTTTTCCAAAGAATTTAAATATGTCACAATGTTGAAACAAGGACTCAGATATTGTGCTTTATTTATCCTCCATGATGTTGTATTGTATGTAAAATTTTCATTTCTTATTCAAACTTGCATACTCATAGAAGATTTTGAAATATGTGATACCTTTGTGACTGTGTCTCGAGGCTTTTCCAACTGCTTCAGTTACTATTTGATTATGAACTTTTGTTATGTATGCATGTTCACTATCACACCCCATGACAATGCACTCTTTGATGTCCTTGCTGCCCTATCAATGTGAGCAACATAAATATGAAACATGGCGGAAATACGATGTTGTAACAACACTACGTAGTCAATCAATGATCACTTGACATACTTGTATGCAAATAGAAATTTCCAATGAAAGATAGTGCAATTTCATTCTTGTTTCACATATCCACTGATCATTCACATGAGCAATAGATCATTTATGATTTTGATCTCATTGCATTCTTGGATTCGACTGTTATGAATGATCAATGCCTTTAAGGCTCTTGCAATTAACCTATGATATACTCCTTCAGTTGAGATATCTCTTTTGAGCATTATAATCATGAATTCCCATCTTAATCCCTCTTGAAATTAAGGGGATTCATGTTGGGCTCAACCCTTGTGGGAGCCCATTTTTGTACCACATGCTATTATTTCTTCAAAAATGGATCAACAACATGATTTATCCTATACCTGCACAGTGAGAAAACATATTAGATAAAAACAATGAAGCTCAATGCTCCTATGATATTTCATTTTTTAGGTTCTCTTGCATACAAATGTTTGTTGATATAATGCATCATAGGCAATGTACTATGTTTTTTTTGATAGAGCACATAGTGAAATTCATATCCAGAGCTCTAACAACTCTTCCCATCATGATGCAGGTTCACTTGAGATCGGGAGCAAGGATGGAGTAGCTACAACGAAGACCAATACCTAATACCAACATGAAATGATGGATATGTTTTTAATTATATGCTTCATTTCTTTTCATTATCTTCAGATGTTTAGTGCATTATTTATGATGTGTTGGTTCAACATTCCCATGGGTTGTGTGAGACACTTGATCTCTTCTTTCTTTCCAATGAAAATTAAAAAAAAAACACTTTTTGCAATCTTGTACAATTCTGTATATCTCTTTCGCAAAGTGTATGCAACATTGTGAAATGAATAAATCATTACAGAATTGAATGAAAGAAATATTCCTTTATCTCATATAATATCTTTTATGCTATAAAACAATGAATGTAAAAATGAATGCTTTCCTTTATTGAAACACATTGCACAATAAAACTGAACTCTTTTATTTTAAACTCCAATTTATGCAATGGTTAAGCAAAGTAGAAATTAATTGAAATCTTTCACCTTAAAATGAACATAAGCTATTTCAGCTCTGCCAATTTGAGTTGTAGGTGAAAAATTGGTAACATTCTTGGCGATTTATGCTAAATGATTTCTTGCTAAGAATGTAGACCAGTTTCCTTAAACAAATTCATTAGGTGCAGAGTCAAATCTTCCCTTTCTCAAACTCAGAAAGCCATGAAATTGAATTGCAAATACTCCAAACAATAGTAGAAAACCAAAAAAATAAAAAATGAAAGCAAACTAAAAGGCCCTGGTGGCCAAAAAACATGTGCAACAACACTTAGGGAAAGAAAATAACCAAAATGAATGTGCCTCAAGCACTTATTAGAAGAAAACTAACTCTATCCTACACTAAAAAATGAAAATGGCACTCAAACAAAGCCATTTACTAGTTTTGAAAAATAGCTCCCCCTCCTTTGCAATCTGCAATGCTCCAATTGCTTGTGAGTAAACCAAAAGATGTGGAGAAAAATAAAATATCCAACAAATTGTTGCAACACCTTTTCGAGAAGTAAAAAACAGTCACTTACCCACCTATCTTGATTTGTGAAACAAAGGTGATGAAGTGAAAAAATGAACTAATTGTGCTCAAAATGATACCTCCCTTGATGCTCGAGATTATTATTATCACGGGGTTGCTCCTTCTCATTGGATTCCACTTGAGCCAAATGCCTAATAGGAAATCCCCTTGATAGCTTTGGGCTAGAGGGAAAACAATTCAAGTGATTAGAAATAACAACATCATTCTCATCTTGCATGATGGCTTGCCATGTCAATTCCTCCATGGTCAATGGACCATCCTCTTCAATTAGAGTGGTTAGTAATTCATCAAAGCTATCCAATTTTGGAAAGCTTCTAGAAACAATTGGTTTTAGCTCAAAATCACATCATTACTCAAGGAAGTATGCTCCAAATCATGCTCTTCTTCTTCAATGAAGGAAGGCATGTGCTTAGACAATGAAATAGTCTCCTCTATCAAACCTTCAATTGACACTTCAGCTTCAAGCCCCTATGTGTAACAGAAAGGAATCTCCTCCAACTAGTCAAGATCATGCATGTCATCTTTACAAGAATTTTTATGACCCCCATCCAGACCATATTCCTCTTGTTTTGAAACTAATTTTTTTGGTTTGGTGGCACAAGAGGGGCTGAAACTATCTATTTATTCATCTTGATGACTAGGCTGCTCCAAAACTAGTGGCTCACTTGGGAATACAACCACTTCCACATATTTCTTTTGCTGCTCTAGACAATCCCCTTCCAAAGATGTTGACATAGCATCTAAGTGTGAGCAGAAAATCTCAATTTCAACTTGAAATAAATCCTCCTCAAGCTCTAAATCATTCAACTTAGGGCTACCTGTTGTCACATATATGTCCTTGGATCAACACCTTATCTGAATAATCCTCATCACTGTGATCATAAGAGCTTGGCATAGTCATACCATCTTCACTTTCATCCTTAAAGTTAGGAAGCTCATCAAACAGATTAACTAGAAACTGAGGCTGAACACCAGTTTCTTGCACATTATCTAAATTTGTAACAGAGACCTTAAGATCATTCCAAAAAAAAATTTCTTCACAATTTTCCTAGTTTTTTGATGAAAAGGGAATTTCCTTTACCTTATTGAGCTCAAAAATAGGTTCATCTTTATTCCCTACCTCTTGATCCAAGGTTCTTTTATCATATTGATGATCTTCACTCAGTAGCTTGCCACAGTCTTTGACCTTCTCTTGCTGCTCAAAAAAAACATTTTCATCGTCATTCTCAATGAAAGCAGGTAACTCATCCAAGAGAATCTTAGCCAAAAAAGCAATGCAACATCCTTATTTTGATGATCTTGACAAATATCAATTCTGATTTGAAGCCATTATAAAAGAGTGTGTGAAGCTTAGTGAGGGAATCTCAAGTTATTCATTTGAAGTTAACCTCATCATGAGCACCTATGAAGTAGAGATTATAAGAGAATCTCAAATGTATGAGTGACATTGTAAAATATCTATGAGAACAGAGTACCTAAGGCATTGTTCCTACAAGTACCAGCACTTGGGTTTCAAAACAGTGTATGAAGCATATTAGACAATTGTAGCAAAAACAGAAGAATTAAGACAGCCAAATAAATCTCATTTTATTGTAAACATCATATTATTAATACAGTGAGTGTAATAACCACTGATGGTTAATAATCATTCTTTTTCTTCTTTTATTCTCTCCCTATTATAACTAGCACCAATTGGCTAACTTATTATAAAAACTTCATTTATTAAAACAAATAAACCTAATGATTATATATCAATATCAATATAGCATACAATATTTTTACATAAACATTTGTAATGATATTTACTAAAATTTTGAAACTTATTGCTGCCCTCAAACATTTGTAATTCATGCAACGTAATCCCTGAACAATCCAAATTGAAAAAAGGAAGCAATCTTTGATGGCCTGTTACCCAATACCATGTCAATTACGAGAATTTCGTTTGAGGCATTGGGATCAAGTAGGGCACCTCTACAATAACCTCTCTCGGTTTTTGTTATCTCAAAGTCATTTTTTTGTGGTGTCCAATTTTGAGTTGATGAAAAAAGTGTCAATTGCAAGCAGTATAAAGTTGCAAAGTGGTGCAACTTTCGTTCTACAACTCGTGTGACCAAAAAAAAATATTCCAACACATCTATATGGGTACGTTTATGCTAGGCATGGTCCTCTTTCGTACCCAAACACGTCGAATCGCTTCGAGCTACGTTTAATCGACTCGATCCCTTAAGGGTCCAAAGTGAAAAATGGAATCAATATTTGATGGGATATTACTCAAAAATATGATGCTTACAAACTATATTTTTTGAGCCTACGAGATCACATTGGGTCCCTCTACAATAACCTCTCTCGGTTTTTTTTTATCTCAGAGTCATTTTCCCATGGTGTCTAGTTTTCACTTGATAGAAAAAGTGTCAAATGCAAGCAGTGTAAAGTTGCAAAGTGGTGCAACTTTCGTTCTGCAACTTGTGTGACCAAACAAACTATTCCAATGCATTCAAATGGGTACATTTACACTAGGTCTAGTCCTCTTTCGCACCCAAAAATGCCGAATCACTCTGAGCCACGTTCAACCGGCTTGATCCCTTAAGGGTCCAAAGTGCAAAATGGCTGCAATATTTGATAGGCTATTACTCAGAAACTATGATGCTTACAAACTCTTCATTTGAGCCTATGGGATTGCGTTGGGATCCTCTACAATAATCTCTCTTGGTTTTTGTTATCTCAGAGTCGTCTTCTCGTGGTGACCAATTTTCACTTGATGGAAAAAGTGTCAAATGCAAGCAGTGTAAAGTTGCAAAGTGGCGCAACTTTCGTTTTGCAACTCGTGTGACCAAATAAATTGTTCCAATGTGTCTTGATAGGTACATTTACACTCAGAATGGTCCTCTTTCATACCCAAACATACCAAATCACTCCGAGCTATGTTCAACCATCTCGATCCCTTATGATGGCATGCAAAACAATCAAATAAGAGAAACATTCACACGATAGTTGAGAAGTTTGATTTTTCCACACAAAAAGAATATGATCATCCTCAAGTCTAGCAAGCACAAGACATTTTTTAATTATCCTCCTTGCCCTTACAACAATATACAACCAATTGTAAATGCGTACAATGGTGGAACTTGGAAACATTTTATCTTTCCTCAATTAACAACTTTGGTTGTGAAGCATTTTGTCATTTTCATTTGAAATGATTTTCTATGCTTGAAAAGTGGAGTCTAAGAGAAACAAGTGATGCTCTCATGTACATTTATTATTTGTATTATAAATTATAAAGCTTTCTCCCAAGTCATTTCCTATACAAGAAATAATATTGCAAAAAGTTGACATACATCTTTCGATGTGTTTATATGGTGATGGATCAAGAACATAACAATTCATTTTGTACTATGAGGATTATGTTGTGAAAATGCTTAAAGAATGTTCAAGATAAATGTTTGTATGATAATGTTTCAAGAAGTTAACTACTCATCATCTACTATGAATATTATGTTTTGCAAGTGTTGTAAAGATTATGTATCCTTTGCTTAATTGAGTTGTTCCAATCAAAAGATTAAATATATTGGAATCTTTTTATGAAACATCTCATGGAATACCAATTGAAAACATGTTTTTTTCTTTTAGATAAAGCATTTGATGGAACTCTTTGAATTAAACTAATTTGAGATATGTAACAACAAGGGAGCATTAGGAAATACATTGCTCAAGGATCTTAAAAAATACTTCTCTCCCATTGCAATTTTGGGTGGATTATTGCTTTCAAAGTATTGGCAATGCTTTGCCTATTTTATAGTTGGCAATTTCCATTCTAGAAGGCTCATCTATTGATATATATATATATATATATATATACTCATTCTTAGTCAATTATCAAGTTAATAATCAGCGCATTTATTTATAAGTAATCTTTTCTTTCCAATTTGTGCAATTTTATAATTTGTAACTCTACTAGTATTCCTAGAATTATTAAAGTTGTTTAGCATCAACTAATAAAGTTGTTTAGCATCAATCAATAAATATTCAAGACAAACCATGAAGGACAACAATCATCAATGCTAGGGCTAACTAATTAATTAGTATACACGTGAATAAGTCAATTATACATGTGAATAAGGGAAGAACATGTACTAAAATACATGTAAGCCTTGAAGTATACACACAAATACTTTGTATATGCAAATTAATACAAAGTATATGCATGAATACAAGGTATACAAATGAAAACACGTAAGTTACAAAGTATACATTGGAATACATATAAGTCATAAAGTAAACATGTAAGTTGTAAAGTATACACTTGAAAACATGTAACTCACATCTATTGAACCATGGATTTATAATGCAAATATGGACACCATCGATAAAAAAGATTTGTATTAACTAAATAGCCATGTAGGCATACATCAATATCTGTCGATATAATGTCAATATATGAGAATTAAATATAGGCATACAATGTCAAATATATCCAATATAAAATATGTACAAAAATGTCATATAGGCATACAACAAAGGGCTCTAGAATCAAAAGTCATTGCTCTGCATCCTCTCGAAATAAATTCTTGCCCTTTGCTTGTTGGTCGAATGGTGATAGGTTTGTCACTCATTTATTCTGAGGCCGAGGAGTGCTCTTGGTGCTCCTCCTAGCATTTAGTTCCTGGTCAAGCTTTATCTATTACAATAAGAAGTAAAGACATTAATATATAGAATTTACATTATAAAAAATGATATATTTAACAAAATAATCACTTACCACCAATAGACGATCTCTCTCCTTGAGGGAAATATTTGCATGCCCATGTTGTGGCATGTTGAACCCTTGTAGAAACCATCCAAAGAGAAATTAAACTAAAAATCAATAATGGTTTGATTTTTCACTAACTAACAGCTACAACAATGAATGTAAATTGAAATTTAGTAATATTCCTCATACCTCCTCTCTGAGAGCCATTGAGGATTCTATAGCATATGAAACACTGAGCTCCATTGCCCTATGAAAATTTGAATATGTATCCGCTTCCAACGTCTAAAAATAAAACAACAAATTATTCAATCATGAAAACTACAATAGCGATCCAGATCATGGCTTATAATGTATAAGATAATGAACAAAAATTTTAGTACTTATTAAACTATATATTTCTGACTATCATGCTTACTATTTTCCCTATCCATATCTTTTCAAAAGTAGATGTTTTTAGGCTTTTACCCATAGCAGCAAGGCGGTGAAACATTTGATAAAATGCTTTCGTAGACATGCACAATAATTGTGGTAGCATAGAGAAGGAAGTGAACTATTTGAAAAAAATCCTTAAAGAAATGGGGTCTCATGGTGATGGAATGTCGTTACAAATGAATGTGTCATGGAATTCCATCACCATAAGACTGCATTTCTTTGAGGAATTTTTTAAAACAGTTCATTGTCTTCTCTATGGTATTATGTTGGGATGGAGTGGATGGTATATTGTGGTCTTGGTTATGAGATGGAGGGTGATCATGTCATGAAGAGGGAGGGGTGGGGACATGAACAAGTGGAATAAAAGGTGGAAGGTTCCATGGATTTTTAAATTGAGGATGAGGATGAGGACCTTGAAAATAATTTGGAGGGGAATTCTGGCTAAAGGGTTGGTTTCTATTCTTTAGGCAATGAGCTGTTTGAAAAAATGCCTAAAAGAAATGTGGTCTCATGGTGATGGAATGGAATTCCATCACTATGAGACCACATTTCTTCAAGGTATTTTTTCATACTACTCACTGCCTTGACTATGATATTGCTTACTATTATTCTTTTATAGATTTTTCCAAGCATCCATAGTTTGTTGGAAAGCACCTATTTTAGGCTTTTAGCCATAGCAACAAGTGAGTAGTTTGATAAAATTCTTTGGTACACATGTATGTAAAATGTGGTAGCATAGAAAAGGCTGTGAGCTATTTGAAAAAATTCCTCAAAGAAATGTGGTCTCATGGTGATGGAATGGCATTCCATCACCATGAGACCACATTTCTTTGAGGCATTTTTTCAAACTACTCACTGCCTTGTCTATGCTATTGCTTACTATTATGCTTTGATAGATTTTTTCCAAGCATCCATAGTTTTTTGGAAAGCACATTTTTTAGGATTTTAGCCATAGCAACAAGGAAATGAACTATTTGATAAAATGCTTTGGTAGACATGTGTGGAAAATATGGTAGCATAGAAAAGGTGGTGAGCTATTTGAAAAAAATTCTTAAAGAAATTGGATCTCATGGTGATGGACATCACCATGAGACCACATTTCTTTGAGGAATTTTTTCAAACACCTCATTTCCTTGTCTATGCTATTTCTTACCATTATTCTTTCATATATTTCTTCCAAGCATCCATAGCATAGACAAGACAGTGAACTATTTGAAAAGATACCTCAATAAAAAGTGGTCTCATGGAATGCCATGACAAGCAAATGCAATTGGAAGCTGCTCCTACTTATTACTTATGCTATGTGAAATAATTTCATCATTGCTTATGTTGAATTTCTAAACAACTATATTGTAGTTGAAATTTTTTCATCTATCAATGTCTAGTTATTAGTTATGGAATGTGAAGTAATGCTTTGAGTTTGGAAGATGTGCAATGAAATGTAATCAATGATATGAATATAAACTACACAAATCTATTAAGTAAAACTCATTAGTTAAAATCTTTATTCTATTACTTGTGTGTAGGTTTGTCTAAATCCACTGGCACTGGGAGGTGTTCCCCTGAAACCTCCAATATAGCCTATTCAACATCCAAAATCAGATATTAGAATACCATTCATATAACAATGCTATTAAAATGTAATACATTTATAATTGTTTACTAGTTACATACCTCAACAGTAGATGCAATGGAGTAATAAGTAGGTGTAGGGACGGTGTATCCAGTATCAACATTGTGACCCTGAAATTTTATTAAAATCATAAAACTAAATTAGTTAATATTGCATTTAAAAATTGAAATTTAATAAATTAAATTCAATGAACATGCTAAAATTTACCTGAGTATTGATGCCATAAGCCTCATTCAAAATGGCAGCTGCCCTCGCCATCTCCATAGCTGCAGCCGTATCTTGCATATTAGCCTCCTGAGTGTCAATGGGATCATATGAACAAGTCACCCCGAAAGCTTGACACAAATGGGATCGAAGCCCACCACTCGAAGACTCCCCTAGATGGCATTGTAGTATAGGGTTGGCATGTTGGATGACACTCTGGGTCAAAGAGCTGATGGCTTGCAAAGTGTCTACCTTGGCACTCTCCTTCGCGATGGAAGGGATGACAATGTGCTCATGAGCCAGCCTAGTGAGAGGTCGTCTCGCTTGTTCCATAGGATCCTATTGTGCATTGGGTCTATCTTGAGATGACCCCCCACCTCTCCCTTGGAAGTCCCTCATATCAAAATATTTTGGGATTTTTTTCAAGATGAACTCACAGTATAGTTTCCTCAGGAAATATTGTGGGACTTCGCAATTGTTGCATGGTGGGTAATAAAAAACCATGTACCACCTATCCCAAAAAAAATTCCTAATCCATTGATGGAAGAACCAATGGATAGGAAACCTCTTCGCATTGAGGCCAAGATTTTGATTTGTGCGTGGGTCAGTGAATAATGAGCACAAATCTAATTTTGTATTTTTTAGATCTTTTACATCTTTATATGATAATTTATCCTGGTAAAAATTCCTAGCCACTTGCCTCCTATCTTGCCAACCACTTAATTGTTTGTTGATTGCATCTACATGTTTTAACATTTCTTTAAGTGAATTTTCAAGTGTTTTTCTTTCCATGGTTGAACCTATTGGATCATTAAACCTTGTGATTAACTCAATTTGTTTTTAATTGTTTTCAATTTCACCCATTAATTTTTTTTAGTGTCAGGAGGATGTTGAGGGATTGGTGGAGGAGTTTGTTGTTGTGGTTGTTGAACTTGAGGATTTTGTTCATGTTGTTTTTGCTTTAGTTGTTGAGGATTTTCAAGAGGGTTTTGAAGAGGGTTTTGAAGAGGGTTTCCATGATCATTATCATTTCCTACAAATTCAACAAATGAATATCAAAAACAACCTAAAACTAAAAAAATCACAACAAAAAATAAACAATCCTTACCTCTTCGACCTCCCCGTCAACATGGCGATATCCTGGCGATGAAATAGCAACAAATTGATGAAAAAATTACAAGATTGTCTCCTTCCATAATGTGAGCACTCAAGAGAAGGGATTTTGGTTGTAGGCAGCAAAAAAAATAGTCACAACACAAATGAATTCAATTTCCTTTTTTTTTGTTTTAATAGCTCATAACACGAGCGTAGAATAGGCTCAGTGTGGTTGAGCCTTAGGTTCGACACACCAAGCCATAGTGAGTTATAACTCACTCGCATCATAACTCGCTCGCGTTATAGCCTATCAAAACTATTTTTAAAATTTGGCCACAATTTGGCCCCAAATCTTTTTGCACCCACCTGAAATGAAATTCAAAAGTTAAGGGAAGAATTAGAATAGGTTATAGCCTCCAAGGATGAGTGTATGCTTGTCAGTGACGATGGGATACAAATGAAGAGCTGCAACAACAGTGGTCCCATGAGATTTCTAGTACCATTCAAAAACTAACCAGGTTAATGTTGATCATCAAAGATTGCACCTCTCTGACAACCTTATGGGAAATTCAGTGAGTGGGGGGAACAATTTGCGCCTCATTGAATACCTCTGGGATTTTTATAGAAAGTTGGCTCTTCTCAGAGTTTAGAGAAAAAGGTAGAAGAAAATGTAAACATAAAATAGGAAAATGACAATGCGCCAAAGGTTTTACAACATTTTAAATCCAATTCCTTTTCTATGAATGATATATTAGACACAGAATGCCACAACCCTTCATTGTTGGGAAGAGAACAAGCAACAAAGGCTAAATATAAGCACAATGTAGTCTTTCAAATCTCCTCGTAGGTAGTGTTCATTAAGGTCCAATCAAGCATAAAAGTTCCCAAGGTTAACAAAAAAACATTAAGAAATTGCATAGACCCTTCCTCTTGTTATAGCATAATATGAAGAAACAATAACCCTTAAATAAACTGAAAAATTTCAATAGAGATAATCCAATTTCACCAAGTTATTCCTATCACATAAGCCTACATCATGGAAATCAACAACTCAAACTATTTGAATTAAGCTTAACATAGTGTTTCATTCTGAATGAAAGCATAAAGAAGGAAAATTGACGAAGTCCATAACATGCACAGTTTCAAAGATTTCATCCAAACAGTTCGTGTTTAAATGAAAAATGAATTTTAAAAACAAAGGTCAGATGTCAATCTAATAATAGTTTGAGTAAAAACAATATAACATGCCAGAGAGAAGCAATGTTTTGCAAGCCTTTAGCTTCTAAAAATATCTCTATCACTAAAGAAAAACTAAAAAGAACTTCTTTTTCCAAGGGGGAACTAAAAACTTTTTTCCTTCTGCCACCTCTTCCTATTATAGCTGAAAAAGGGAGAACTGCCACCAATGCCCCAGAAGTAAATAGTGCTAGATGCTAGTATTTGATAGCTCACAATATGATCTTCGAGCTCTTTTTAGGTCACGGAAAACTTTTCTCATTAATTCTCAACTGCCTCATTTATGTCATTTTAGATATTTAGCAAATATCACTATCTAAAAGTAATTAGATCCTAGAAAATAGCCTAGCAAAAATATGGTTGGCCAATCACATAGCTCGATGGCGCCGACTCAAAGTTTCCATCCTGAAAACAAGAAAGACCCAACATGTTTTGACAAACTTCAAAAGATATCTCTTCTAAAAGTGAAAACTACCCACAGCAAAGAGATGGTGTGTCAAGCAGGTGGGGATTCTTAGTTTGAAGAAAATTGCCTTGGAGAAAATCTTCATTGAGCTAACACGTGTCTTGACTCTCTTCCAAAAGGAAGATGGTAAATGAAAGCCACACAACCACCATGTGGCGCATTGCACACCTTTCCAAACAACTTTTACTTTGAGTGTGGACATATCCGAAGCCAAAAATGTATAAAAGCTGAAAACCAAAAGAGATTAAGGAAAAATTACTTCATAGTTCTGGCGACTCACAATGGGCCTTCACTTGCAGAGGCACAAACCTAGAGCTCTGGAAATTCATGGAGTTTGAGGAAAGCAGAATGATGCACCTCCCACTCCAAATTAGTGGGCTAGATGAGAGCAAAAAAGACCATGTACACCTGATCTAGTTGAAAAACTTCCTTAAAAGAAATGGCTCCCTAGCTAGCTGAAACAACTCCAAGGTGGTAATAGAGGTGGGAAAGGGGAACGATCTCATGCTCAATTTCACCAACAGTGGGCATTAGGCTCAAACTCGAGAGTTTTGTAGAAGTATGAACCTTCTCTCTAATTGCCTTTGTGATCTGGTCAACTGATAGTTCCTCTCCATCTAGTGAGAAAAGGGGAGGCAAACCGTAACTAATTAGAACATTGAAATCCTTCTGGATTTCATCGACCTTCTTGTTCAACACTGCCTGGAGTTCTTTTCTCTTTGCTATGGCTTTTTGGCAGTTGAAAAATTTGCTTGCTTTGCTTGAGGTGACCCTTTGATTCAGAAATCCTGCACTTCTTAGGGCTACATCAATGGCCACACACAATCGAGAAATCAGAGTCTGTGATTCCTCTATCTGGGGAGCATATATCTGCAGGATTTGGTCAGCCATCAGGTCAACCTTTCTGTTTAATTCTCGATTATCCCTTAAGAGCTATAGGGATGGCTTGAGAATGGCAACCGCAAATATGATCCTTTCCTAGTGTGTAGATATTATTTTTTTTAATATCAGGAGGGTCCCAGACCCTCGTGTAGTAGTTAACTCCTGGTAGAACTGAGCTTCTCTTTCTCTTATCTTCTCCTCCATTTGATTCTTCTCTTGGAGGGAATTTGTTAGTTTGGAACTCAACCTTTCGATCTCTTGGTCACAAGCCTACAGAGCAAACATGATCTCCTGTTTCTCTTGTCTTGACTTTTCTGCTTTTGTTTGGGTTTTTTGTAGATTGTCAGAAGCTTGAGATCGGACACCATCCAACTCTCTTTGTACATTTTACTTAGTACATTAGTACTCTGTGTTTGTCTAGCATTTAGTAGAAAGTTTGACTCTGAGCCTTTCAATTTCAACATACAGCTGAACCTGTTCACCTTGGGCCTCCTCGATCAACTTAGTTTCCTCTCCTTGCTAATTTTGTATCTGTCTTATGCGGGCCATTTCAACAGCTCTAGCCTTGATCTCTATCTACAACCTGCTCACTGTTTCCATTTCATTTATCAACTCTAGCTCACGCTTCTTCAATTTCCTATCTAGCCTCTCATAATCTATATATACCACCTTCTAGGTGGCCTTGGCTAGAATCACTTTGTCATGCGAACAAGTTTCATTTAAATCTAGACCCATGGCTCTGATGTCATAATCCTCCATCTGCATTTGTCCCTCGGGCTTGGACATGAGCGGCTTCATGGTAGTGATCAGTAGAGAATTCTGCTCTTCATTGAAGTAAGATTCAATTTTCTTGGTAGTTGGCAACACAACGTTCTTTAACTGTCATTTCTGCTTTCTAGCCTGTCAGGCCTACTTGGTTGCATTGAAATTCTCTTGGAGACTTTGTGGGGTGTCAATGCTTTATGCTGTAATGGAAGCACCTAGAGGGAGACCAAACAACGTGATGGAAGGAGAAACTTTAGATGTATGAGCATGAGGAGAGGAAAATGGGAGTGTTATCATAGAAAATGGTAGGATACCGAATTGAGATTAGGCATGGGAAAACCAGTTGGAGTGAAAAAAAGGCATAGGTGGAAGGAGAGATGTTTTCCTAGAAGCAGATGGACCTAGAGTAATGGGAAACATGGATTTTTCAGTTCTTTCAATGGGGCCCCTTTATAGGGAAATCAAAGAATCAATAGTAGTCGAAGCAGATGTTGCTTGTTCGGCGCACGGGGTTGCTTCACAAGGTTTGTTGCTAAAAATGGTTGGGGGTTCACTAAGGACCAAAAGATTGGGGTCTGCAGACGAAGGAATCTTCTCTACAAATGGGGGTAGAGGAGTAACTAGAGATGCAAATGTAGGAAGAAGAGAGGGAGTAAAAATTTCTTGGGCCATGGTGGTCAAAATACTTTGCAGAATAGATTCCAATTCTTCTTCTCCTCTACTTGATGCACCAGGTGCACCTAGATCCTGGACTCGTCTTCTCTTTGCATGACTAGAACTAGTACATTCTGATCCATAGTAGACCTTCTTGGGGACCGTCGGGTTATTTTCCCTTTGCTTTGAGCATTGGCAGAGGACGTGACTTGTGAGTCCCTTTACCTCGATCCTCTTCTCCTGTCAGATTCTTGAGGGAGGGAAGCACGACGTGGAAGCTCCTCCTCTTCAACCTCATGAATTATCTTTGGATTTCTATTGTCGGTATCGGCCTCTTGGTCGTAAATCTCTTCCAACCTTTCATCATACTACTGCAAATCCCTGAACAAGGCATTGAGGCATCTCATATTTTGTTGGAACCTCCAGAAATCTACCTTCTTCCTTTCTGACCACCCCTTGCATTTCAACTACGTGTTGATGGATTTACCCATCAGGAGGTTCTTCTGATACTCCACCTGCACTACATAGAAGTTCATCCATGTTGGTCATTTGAATGGTATGTGGGCCAAGTTGATGTATACTTCTGGTGTTTCTTGAGTCATATTTTTCCTTGACTCAAAATATTCCTGACTCTCATTTTTCAAAGTGAAGTTCTTTTCCGAATTGTAGTCCCACATGTCACAAATAAGAACCAAGCCTAGGATTTCTAGATGGTTTGTAAGCTCACCCTTTGCCTTACACCTTTCCAGAATTACTTGATTGTTGGCAATGTTAAAGGGGGTTGGGAAAAGCCCTATCTTATGCCTACCAACACCATAGGCATTTTCAGAAAGGGTTGCCTAACAACATGCCTCCAACACAAAAACTCTATCTATTACAAATTTTGGGAGTCTAAAAGGCTCCCTGATGAAACCATGGAATCTGATAAATATAAAATGCTCACCCAGGAAATAGTCCATCGGGGTCGACGAAGAATTCATCCATTGCAAGATCTCAGGAGAGAAACGACTTGTAGGGCATGGTAGCAAGTCCTGAAGTACTGGCTTCAGAAAATAATCTAGAAATCGGTAATAATCCCATGTTCTTGAAAGAACATGAGTCCATATAGAAATTGGATGATAGGAACATTTTACATTGAAACTAGACACTGGCAAACTTCTCTCCAGAAACTCAAAATTTTGATGCAAAATCAAGTGAACCAAGAAAGAGGAATACCTGAATTTATACTCAGTATCATAGTTCTTCAATTGTTCTAGTAGCCCTCTGACTACTGCATCACTAAAATCATAGTACTTCTGACTCTTCTCCTTTTTAAGCATAAAAGCTAAGCCCATCTGATAGGGATGGACATCTTTGTCATCATCAAGGCTGTAAATCCAGGCCAGCATTGAGAAGATAGACTGTGTGTCTTTCTTGAATTTTCTACACACAAGAGGAAAAGAAAAGTGATCTCTCTTAGGTCTTTCATTTGTTTCATCTTCATAAAAACTTCCCTTCTTAGTTCTGCCTTCCCAAAAAAATTCCATTTCTTCCTCATCAAACCATTCAACTCCCCAAGTTGTAGGGATACTCAACATATCATGTATGGCCATTGTAGAAACTCTAACCTTGATCTTATTGCCAACAATAACTCCTATCTCCTTGTCGAATCTTTTGGCACATGCATCCACCAGCTCCGGGCATGGGTGTACAACAGACAACATGAACTGTGACAAACCACAATTCCAGAGTTGAGACGTGAAACCTTTAGAAAACCCATGCTACATCATTCTTTGGAATGCCCCCTCCCTAAGAATTTTAGGGTTAGTCACCAAATTTGGGTAAAAAATGTTGTTGGAAAAATCCTACACCGCCTCTCTCTTGAAACATTTATCCAGTTGCACTGATTTACAAAATTCAAACGACTGTTCTTCTGGTGCTGGGGCATTGGTGAATGAATTCATCCCAAAGGCCTTTTAGATGAGGCTCCATCCTTTCTACTAGATGTTGATGCTTTCGCCATGGCTGTGTCAAGAAGTTGTAGAGAGTTTCTTCAACAAAATGACCACTTGCTTTTTTACTACGTAGAAAAATATGCTTTTGGGTGCAATTAATTCCTTTGCATGTACATGTAGTTAAGGCTATGCCATTACTGCCGGTCTATTAAATACTGCCATTAAGGAGATACATGTGAATTTGGGATCTGTATCCCTCGAGAATGCCAAAATGCTGCAAGAATGGAATTAGTACATTCTCCCTATTGCCTATTTCACAAATAAGCTAATTGCATTGGAAAGCATGCTTTTTTCTATGAGAAACATGCTTAAGTAATGCAAGGTACTTTTGAAAAGATGTTCCCATTTAATTTTTTAAGAACTTAACACGTTAATCCATGTCTTTTTAGATAAGCAAGCTAGCTGGTGCTGATGATGGCAAAGGACATATGTCGATGATTGGTATATGTGAGCATTTACTCCCAACACCCAAATTTATTTCTCAGGACCTCTTGTCAGATTTTTTGTATGATTCATCTCCTACCCTTCGGCTGCTTTGATATTTTCTTAATTGTCGTTAAGCCAAAAATGGATTTCCCGTTAGTTGGGATTTCTGGTACATCTTTTCTATATATAGCTATGTCATCTTATTGTAATATTCATTCAAAAGATAGCTTTTTAAGTTTAGCAAGCTTTTCCTATTATCTCCCATTCTTCTACAATCTGTTGCTTTGTCATAATGTTGGCTGGCCTAGGCACTCCTAATTGGCTTCTACCATGGAGGCCACAATACACCTTCGTGAGTGAGGCCACCTGTGACAAAATTAAGCGCCTGGTGAAGAAATGTGATTGCCTTGTTCTCGTTGCATCCTAGTGGGTAGTTGACCAGGACTATATTGAAGATGAGAACTAGTTGAGGAGCAATTGTAATGTTGTTTCCCTCTTTGTTTCCTCCCTACTTGACCTGAACATTTCCAAGCCCATGATAATTGAATTGTTCCATGAAATGTTTGACTTCGTAGTGCTAGAAGGGATCAACGAAATCGTGCAAGTGGCTATCCTTGGTGTCAGCATTTTGAGCACCATGGATATCCATAGGCATGTCGATTATGGGATAGACATAGCCTGGTTGCCTTTCCTCACTGATTTTTGCACCATTGACCTTGAAGGGCATAATTCATTGACTTTTCCAATGGCCACCTTCCTATTGTGGCAGTACGACATGGAATGTGTTTCTAGGCTCAATTGGAAGAAACACTTTGAGTTTTTGGTGTATAGCCATGACAAGGAGAACCCAATGATGAGCCACTTCAACCACTTTACAATGGTTGGAGGCTTAGCTTTACTGTTCTTTTGCATGTTGTCTCCTTTTTGCTTCTTTTGCTTTGTGACTCTTTTTGGGTTTTGCTCGAGAGAGCTTCATTATTAAATCATAGCCTCGGGCTTGTATTAAATTGTAATTTTTTTATGAATATAATATAACACAGTACTTTTCTACTTTCTCTGTGTTTGTCCTTATGGCTTATTCTCAAAATTAAAACGTATTTACAAAAAAATGTACCCTATGGTACATGACTATGAAAAATTTAAAGAAATGTGTATTTTAATGGAACAATTTTAGATAAATACCATTCATCGGGATATCTAAAGTGTTACCTTCCATATCTTCAAGCAAGCTCATATGCATTCTTTTCTTTGCATGCGCTAATTTGGAAGGGTCCCTTCCATAGTGCTTCAAATTTTGTATGTTGTCCTGGTTTCGCAATGCGCTCATCGTAATTTAGTACTAGGCTCCCTTCCCTAAAATCTGGGTTGGAGGTCTTTTTATCAAACCATCATTTTACTATTTTTTGGCAGTTGATCATGGCTCCATAAGCCTTTTCTCTGTATTCCTCAAGTTTGAGGAGTTCTGCCAACTGTACTTCCATTTCGCCACTTTCTTTTATCTCCAGGGATTTTAGCAGTTGCAAGGCAAGGATCTCTAAGGAAACAGGTAAAACTACCTCTTTTCCATACACTAGTTCATAAGGAGAGGCCTTTAGGATCTACTTGGGAATAATTCGATCTTCCCATAGAGTAGCTCGTAGGTGCTTATGCCAATCCCTTTGTCACTCTAACCCAATGCACTTGATTAACCTAATTAGGTTTCTGTTGGTCGACTATGCTAACCCATTTCCTTATGGGTAGTAATTTGATGAAGTTTTAAGGTAAACCTCATGTTTGATAGTGAAATCCAACATCCTTGAACCTACAAAATCCTGTGTGTTGTTGGATATAATGGTTTTTGGTGAACCAAATCTGGTTACCAGCTCTTCGAGGAAGTTAACAATCTCACCCTCTATAGCATTTTTTAGGGTGACAACCTCCTTCCACCTTGTAAAGTAGTTGGTGGCCATAAGGATCCACTTATGGCCTACACTGGAAATAGGATTTATCATGCCGATGAAATCCAAACCTCATTGAGCAAAGGGTTTCTCAGTTACAGGTGGGCTCAAAGGCAAGGCATAATTCATTCTTTTTCCAACAAAATATTGACACTTAGTACAATTTTGCACTAGATGGTGCACTTCAAAAAACATAGAGGGCCAATAATATCCCACTTGTATTATCTTTAAGGCAATAGTCTAGGCAGAGAAATGTCCACCCTCATGACTGCTATGAAATTCATTAAGAGCTTTTTTCACTTGTGGCTTATTCAAGCATCAGAGCAAGACACCATCATAATTCCTTTTGAATAAGATACCTTCAATTAATACGTACCTAGTGCCTTGTAGTCAGTGGTATCACCTTTTATGAGATGGAAAGTTGGTCGAGTATTGCCCATTTTGCATATACTATGTTTGATCTGTCACCCAAGACTCGTTGAACTCGAATTGGTTTGTGTAGACTTGGTCGACCTCCTTTTCAGGTACAAAACTTGATTCCTATGAAAGATATTCACACAAACCTCTTCCCCGAACCAACTTGGTTAGTGTGATGTCGACGTCATACTCTAGGATCTTGGTGATCCAGTTTTCCCTCTTCTCGGTTATCTCACCTTCGGTGATATACTCCTGCACACTGGGATGTGCGATGAGAATGGTAATTCTATTGGTTGACACCAAGTGTCAGAACTTCATTAGGATTTTAACAATGGAAAAAACTTGTTTTTCAACAAAATTATACTTGGCTTCGTATCCTTTCAGAGTTCTTGAGTGAAATGTGATAGGATGCTCCCTGTTATTCCCTTCATCCTTTTGAGTGAGTACCGAAGGTATGCTATGTTGGTCGTTGTATGCATAGAGTAGAAAATCCTTGGAAAAGTTTGGGTTGGCCAATACCAGGGTGACTGAGATAGCTACCTTTATCTTCTCAGAAATTGCTTCTCCCTCGGGGGTCCATTTGAACATTAGGTACTTTTTGAGCATCAACGTGATAGGTCTCGCAATGCCTGTGAAATATAAAATGAATCTGTTGACAAAGTTGATCTTTCCTAAAAAATAGTGTAGCCCTTTCTAATTCATTGGCAAGGGTAGCTCCATTATAGATCTCACCCTTTCGGGGTCTATTGCTATTCCCTCCTTTGATACAACAAAACTGAGTAGCTTACCTTTGGGCACTTTGAAAACACATTTTTTGGGATTCAAGGAAATCCAGAACTGTTGACATTTCTAGAAAACCTTTTCCAGATGATCAAAGTGATCATCCTTTGACTTTAAAAAGATTGTTAGGTCATCCAAATATATTAAGATTATTAGATTAATTAATCCTCTAAAGGAAATATCCATTGCTCGCTGAAAATTCACACCAACATTTGAAAGTCCAAATGACATTTTTGAGTATGCAAATGTTCCCCACTTAGTGGTAAATGTTGTTTTATGTTGGTCACCTTCCTTTACATATACCTAGTTATAACCTGAGAAGCCATCAAGCAATGAAAACATCTCCGATTTGGCCACACTCTGCAAGATTTGCTCCATTGATGGCAAAGGGTAGTGGTCTTTAAGTGAGGCTTTATTCAAATCTCTAAAATCAACACAGAGCCTAATATTGCCATTCTTTTTTCTGAACCGGTACCAGATTGGACACCAGGGTGGAATGCTTAATCGAATATATGAGCCTTGATTTGATCAATTTGGTGAGCTCTTGCGCCATCGACGCTTCAACCTTTGGATTGACTATCCTTTGCTTCTATCAAACGAGCTTTGATCCTTCCACCAAGTCAATAGCATGTTGAATTATGCGTGGATGATACCCTCTAAGATCATCATAGGTCCAAGGTACGACCCCATCATTTCTAGAACATAGATCCCTTAGTCCTTCCTTGTCTTTACTTGGAACATCCCTTTCGATTTTTAGCTTTCTATTGGTTTTGACATCAATCTATTCATAATCCCTCATGTCCATAGTGAACCTCTGTTTGCTATTTCTTGCATCCTCATAGTCAAAAATATTTTTAAGGGAGATTAAACCTCGAGGAAGCTTATTTCCTTTTAACTGGATAACTTTCCCCTTGGGGAATTCTACTTCGGGATGTGAATCATTAGAAGTTCTTCCTAATTTCTATAAAAAGACGGTGATTTGAATATCATCCTCAAATACTTGCCAATTTTGATCATTGTCGGGAATTGCTAGTTGGACGATGATCTGTACTACATTTTTCTTTGTTGTTGAATCAAAAACTGGTTTGAATTGTGAATTGATTGAAGCCATCTGATCGACGACATTATTTTGAGATTAGGGGATTACTTGTATATTGAAAGCTTCAAAACTCTCAATCAGATCCCATATCTGATGTCTGTATGACTTCATTCTTATATTCTTTGTAGTTGATTGCTGATGGATGTGACTCACAATTAACTCTGAGTCTTTGAATGCTTGCATTCTCTTTACGCCCATCTGTTCTACAAGAATTAGACCATAAACCAAGGCTTCATATTCCACATCATTATTTGAGCATGAGAACTAAAAAATGAAAAGCCTTGAGGGTCTCTAATCCTGTCGGGGACACTAATTAGACACCCACTCTAGAACCAACTTTGCATTTGGTGTCATCAAAATATAAGGTCCATAGATGGTTTTCACCTAGATCATCATGTTCCTCCTGATCCTTCATCAATTTTGGAAAGACTTGATCATCATCAAAGGTCATATAGGTGCCTAGTCTCGTCGCATGAAAGTTTCTAAATAGGCCAGAGTCTATGAATTAGTTGAGGAGGACCTCCTCTTTAGGAGTTTGATCACTCGTGTCTTCTTCATCTTCCAGCATCTCTACACAATATCTCTCCCTTTGTGAAAAGGAGGTATGTGTTGCTTCAAAGCCTATTAGGACTGCATTTTCCACTATGTGTTCTGGATGCAAAGATTCAGACAAGATTTTCATCTTCGCCCCATGCTTGGTCCTGAATAACAAGTGGGACCAATTGAGTGCTAAATACTTGCCAAGCTTTGCGGTGAAATCTCTTTAGAGACACATTCTAAAGATCGGGGGAATGTCTATCACCACTATTTCTTGTGTGACCATTTGGATTGGACATGAGAAGACGGTTAAAGACAAATATTTGATACGACCGATAGTCAGAACATTCTTCCCATCTAATTGCATGATTCCCCTCTCAAGGGGCTCATACTTAAATTTTAGGGCATCGACCACTTGCTTTGGCATAACTGTTGTACTAGCTCTCGAATCAATCATGCTATTATGTAAAAGCTTATCTCCCACGATAATTGTTAAAAAGAAAAGTGTGGGCTTTGTCTTGCTTACCTCTTTCTCCTTTGCATTGTTTGTGTCATTCACATAAGCTATGGCTTTCAGAGCTTGAGGCTCTGACGTGGGTTCTTTATCTTTATCTTTATCACATGACGGAGTCACGTCCATCCATGATATTTGTTCTTCCTTCTTTAATGCTTCATGGAGCAATATCTTTTGTTCGAGAATGGATATAACATCCCACAAAGATATGTTAGTAGGCACCTTCTTCAATTGTTCCACCACATTGAGTGTTCCTACTAGTTGGACCTTGGGCTTAAATGGTATCTCTTTGGTCTTTGGAGGAAAATGATCCACCATGAATGGGCTTAGCAACTTATCTGAATCCTTCACTGGCAACGACAGAGTTTGCAATTGTTGAACAGGTCGGCCAGTTGCTTGTAGAGTCTACTCCTCTTGCAACTGTGGTCGATGTGGGTAAGGATGCGGTAGAGATTGTACGTATTCTTCAGTGAGCCTTCTTTTGGATCTTGTGTTGTAGTCTGACTATACTTGTGGGGAACTAGTCGTCGGAGCTTCATTCACAAATACATCTTTTTCCTCCATCCATGAAAATATCCCTTTGTCCAAAAAAGTATCCAGTTCTTGCTCCAAAGACATCCCTTGCATTTGCACTCTAAAACAAGAATTTTCCATTTCAGGGGACTCATATTCTTTCACATTCAAGAGCGTGCCCTTGCTTATTTGTTCTGCTATCTTTTGTTGCATATTTCCCCTCAGACAATTTTGGGCCATGTGACTATCATTATATGGGAAGCACCATACATTCTCATCTTTTGACAGGTTATTCTAGCCTAGGATTAACTCTTTACTCTAGCTATCCTTGACTTCTTGTAGCAGCATAGTGACAAAGACTATCTAGTTTACAGATGTTGTTTGTTGACCTCCTCATCTTGAGGGTCCTTGGTATGTGTTATGTGGATAGGATGGCCTCCCCCCTTGATAGGTCTGAGTGGATTGCTTCAGAGGTGCTACTTTTTGTTGTTTGATAAGAACTAACTCATTAGCAAAAGACCACATGAGACTCTTCATATCATTGATGTTCACTACTAGAGTAGAAGAGCCCGACATGATCAAATGCATGGTGGGGTACACGTACATGGATTGTGGCATGGCTAATGTCACCACTTGTGTAGTGAAAGTTCTTGGAGTAGATTCTTCTTGAGGACTACTAGATATTTTTGCAAACACAGGCATTGGAGGTCATGGTGGAAGCTTTCCAGCGTCGATCAAACTATTCTCTACACACAGCCAACTCGTATGCACTAGGTAAGATATCCCCTCCCATAGAGGTTATCATAACTGTGATGTCTGAATTGAAAGCCTTTAGGTAGAACATAAATTCCATCATGGTTGGGGGTTGAGCAATCACATGGATTCTTTTCCAGGTTTTGTGAAACTTGGTGTTGAAGTTTCTTATGGCCTCTTGCAGGGCTCTTTTGATGGTGATTAGTTGATGTATTAATGAGGAGTGATCTCCCTTCTCTGAGAAGTGTTTGAACAACCTTTCTTCACGCTGGTCCCAGGAGAGGATAAAACCGGAAGCTAAAGATCAATACCAATCTTGAGCTTTCCCTTTGAACGAAGTAGCCAATAGCTTAAGAGCAATATTTTCCTCCACTATGTTATGCACCTTGCATACCTCCACTATATCTTGGAGGTGTTCAGAGTGGGTTTTGAAGTCTTCTCCAAAAAAAATTGGAATAGCCTTAAGGGCATTAGGGGGTATGGTAGGCCATACATCTGGGGTCATGGGTGGTTGTAGCGGATTACCACTATCCCAGGTTACAAAATTTCTAGGAGTAGGGGTAGCTATGTGAGCCATGGAGAATAGATTCCTATGAATTGGGTACATTGGTATTCTAATTTAGAAAGTTTGGCCTTCAGGTGGAGTAGATAAGGCTCTAGATCTTGGGCTCTCACTTCTCACTCTATTACTCCTTATAGGTGATATAGAACCTGTAAATATTCTTCTCCTAGATACCGAGGCAGGTAATTGGGTGTACTAGAAATGGCCTCTTGAGGATGCTCTTGTTTGGATTTTGGGCATGAAATTTACTTCTTTCTTTCGCTTGATTTAAGAAATATTTCAAACTTATAGTTAGATGTTCAGAAAAATTTGAGTCCCACCAGGCAAGCTAGAAAAAGAATTGTTGATCATCAAAGCTTGTGCCTCTCTGATAGCCTTATGGGAAATTCAGCGAGTGGGGGACTGATTTGTGCCTCACTAAATACCTTTGGGATTTTTATAGGAAGCCGACTCTTCTCTACGTTTGGAGAAAAATGTAGAAGAAAGTGTAAACATAAAACATGAAAATGGCGATGCACCAAATGGTTTACAACATTTTAAATCAAATCCTTTTCTATGAATGATATATTAGACACAGAATGCCCCAACCCTTCATTGTTGGGAAGAGAATGAGCAACAAAGGCTAAATAAAAGTACAGTGCAATTTTTCAAATCTCCCCGTAGGTAGTGTTCATTAAGGTCTGATCAAGCATAAAAGTTTCCAAGGTTAATATAATTATTTTCAAAAATTGCATAGACCCTTCCTCTTATTATAGCATAATATGAAGAAACAATAACCCTTAAAGAAAGTGAAAAATTTCAATAGACATAATCCAATTTCAGCAAGTTATTATATCACTTAAGCCTACAACATGAAAATCAACTACTCAAACTATTTGAATTAAGCTTAACACAGTGTTTCATTCTGAATGAAAGCATAAAGAAGGAAACTTGACAAAGGCCATAACATGCACAATTTCAAAGATTTCTTCCAAACAGTTCGTGCTTAAATATCAAATGAACTTTAAAAACAAAGGTTTGATGCCAATATGATAATAGTTTTGAGTAAAAACAATATAACATGCCAGAGAGAAGCAGTGTTCTGGAAGCTTTTAGGTTATGAAAATATCTCTATTAGTAAAGAAAAACTATAAAGAACTTCTTTTTCCAAGGGGGAACTAAAAACTTTTTTTCTTCTACCGCCTCTTCCTATTTATAGCTGAAAAAGGGAGAATCACCACCAACATCCCAGAAGTAAATACTGTCAAATGCCAACATTTGATAGCTCATTATCCGATCTTAGATCTCTTGTTAGGTCGCAAAAATATTTTCTCATTAATTCCCAACTACCTCATTTATTTCATTTTAGATATTTAGCAAAGATTGCTATATGAAAGCAATCAAATCCTAGAAAACAACCTAGAAAAAATCTAGTTGACCAATCACATAGCTTGATGGTGCCAACTCAAATTTTTCATCTTGAAAACAAGAAAGACCCAGCATGTTCTGACAAAATCCAATAGAGATCGCTTCTAAAAGCGCAAATTTCCTGCAACGAAGAGATGATGTGTCGAGCGGGCGAGGATTCTCAGTTTTAAAAAAAATGCCTTTGAGAAAATCTTCGCCGAGCTGACACGTGTCTCGACTCTCTTCCGAAAGGAAGATGATAAATGAAAGCTGCACAGCCACCACATGGCACATTTTGCACCTTTCTGAACAACTTTTACTTTAAGTGCGGACACATCCGAAGCCAAAAACATATAAAAGCTGAAAATAAAAAAAAGATTAAGGAGAAATTGCTTCACAGTTAACTTGGTTTGTAATTTTCCCTTCCTTGCATTGGGACATGAAAGATCTTAAGCTAGGGGGAAATGATGGGGGTTAAAGTGTTCCAATAATTCTACCCTTTGTTTTCCTTTTTCCTTCATATTTCTTGTCATCCTATCATTATTTGTCACAGGAAGTATATGTATTTGATGAAATATAATAGGAAAATAAAATGATTAAGAAAGTTCCAATGTCAGTTGAAATGATAACTAATTTATGGCTGACTTGGCAGGAAGTAATCGGGAAATTGTAGAGATGGTTGAGGACGCGAATGAAGAGTGATCAAGTTGTTTTTGTTCATACTTATTTTGAGGACAATGCTTGTTAAAGACTTTTTTATATTTCTAGCCAAGGGCCAATTGTTAGTTTTATTAGACTCATATGTTTTGCTGTTTTATCAAAATTAAATGATTTTTTGGCTGTAGGCCATAAAAAAACCATGCAAACCTATTGGTGCTTGCTTTAGTATAAATATGTATAAGCCTAAAGACTTCAGATATAGATGTTAATATAATATTGTCTTGCTATTCAAAAATCATTTTGGATCCATTGTATGCATGTATGACTGAGTTGAATTACAAGAGCGCATTAATATTTCTATCATCAATCGGCCAAGGAGGTAGGGCCCACTCCTCACATAAATTGGTGATCTGTTTGTAGTTTTCAGTGTGGTAATTGAATGCCTGTGATTTGATTTCAAGTTTTCTTTTCTGACCACAAGTTAGTTATTTACAGTCATGTGGAATTCAGTTTTCTATATGCAAATTTGATTGTTCATAGTTATGATTGATTTATTTACTCGTTAATGTATTTGTTAATAATTCAAGGATTAAAGATTTGGTTCGTGTAGATTGGAATTCATTGTTGATAGTGTTGGCCTTTTCGTTGCACCAAAAGTTTGACCTGTCAATGTATGATACAAGCTTCAGATAAGATCCCCAAGAGGTAGTTAAACCGTGTCACAAACCTAAGCACTATGTTGAACAAGGAAGACCAAGGGACACACCATATTGCAACAATCCCCCCAACACAAGTGAGGGGTTTGAACCTACGACTTGCTCTGATACCAATTGTTGGCCTTGTTGTTGCACCAAAAGGTCGACCTGTCAATGCCTGATACAAGCTTCATATAAGATCCACAGGAGGTGGTTAAACTATGTCACAAACCGAAGTGTTGTGTTGAACAAGGAAGACCAAGGGACACACCATCTTGCAACAGATAACACATCACCTTAGAAGTATACTTTATTATTCTACTATCATACTTTATGTTACAATTCTTGTTACTGCAATTCTTGTCATAGTTTCTAGCAGTCTTCCTATCTTAGTTTCTGGCAGGAAGTAGAAACCATAGAATCAAACCTAATTCATAATTAAAGGTTTATTATGTAATTCTAGGATACTGGCTTTAATAGTTTAAATGAGAATTTAAGAGTGTGTGTTTGATTGAAGATAATGATTAAATATAGGATTTTATTCATTTGCAAATTGAGAAAGTGTGCTTTGATTTGAATCTTAGATTAAAAGTTGTGTTTTTATTCAATTCCTAGATGCATCCATCCCTCATTAGTTCATTATTTTCAACCCTTAGGTAGATTTTCGCAACACCTTTTACAAGTTTATGACTCCTAGATTGACAATTAAAGGATAAACTGAGGAAATTACCATAAAATACTCAAGGAACAACCTAAACACATGTACCAACTTAATAGGGTCACGAGAGAAATGTATCTTTAAAATCAACCCATAGTTTAATCCAATCACCTCAATCAAGAGGGTTTGAGGTTTTGTGCTTCAGAAGTCAGTTTTCAAGTAAGAATGTATGGTAGAGTTGTTTGAGTGTACTAGTTGTGTACATTCTTCAAGTGGAAGTTGTTGCAAAGGATTTTGTTGGATTTCAGGGTGTTTGAGGAACATTATAGATTATGTTCAAGCATGGCATGTGGTTTGCAGGTCATTTTTTTTTTGAGGAAGCATGCACTTAAAATTTTAATGGTGTTTGCATGGGTAACAACTAGCCTGGTGTTATGCTTAGTTATTTGCAGAAGCGTGGCATGGTGTGTGAAGATGGATTTGGGTCCCAACTAAGGAATTTTGTGGTTCACCTTCATTCCTTTCCACTGTGGGAATATTTTGGTGTCAACCTAATTTGAATTTGCATGTTTGAGGTGCATAGTTGACCTTGGAGAGGGTTTCAAGGTTGAAGATGGTATAAGTATGAGTTGAGTTGTTGAAGGATGTTAAGATAGATGTGTGAGATGAAGATGATGTGAAGTGTAGTGTGTTAAAGTGCAAAATTGAGTAATACAGTGTGAGATTTCAAGTGTTATTTTACTAGATGCAGTGAGCAGAAGGTGGATAAAATTATTCAATCAAACTATGAATGTGTTGAAGTCATTGTGGTGGATTCTCTATTGCATTGAGATGCTTTTCTCTATGTAACATTCCTTTTCTATTCTGGAAGTGAGCCTTTCTTCTTTGGGTAGTGATCCCTCTAACAATGAGCCCTATTGTATTTGGTATTGATATTACTTATATTGTGAGCTAATCCTCACCATGGTTTTTCCCTTCTTGCATTTTCCACGTAAATATGGTGTTCTCTTATGTATGGTGTTAAGTTTTTTTAGTTTCTATTATTTTCTTTTCATGCTATTTCATCATAAAAAATTTAAGGGTTTAATGAATGAATGTGGATATGAGTATTAATGAGGGTTTTGATGTTTTAAGGTACAACTAATTCATCCACCTTTCAATTTTCTTATGCATTCAACAATATTATGAGAATTATGGTAAAGAAATGAATGCTATCTTGAGTGGGATTTTTTATTTAAAATTTTTCAAGGTGATAATCCTCAAAACTATGAAAGAGATTTGGAAAAAGTTGGAAAGAATTTATGAAGGATATGATAAGGTCAAGCAAGCAAAGATACAAAATTTCAAAGCCAAATTTGAAAACCTAAGGATGTTAGAAGATGAAGATATTTATAGCTAGATGCTCAGAGTGGATGAAATTGTCAATTTCATCAATGGCCTTGGTGGAAAACTAGAGGAAAGTGAAGTTGTGAACAAGGTATTGAGAACTCTTACTAAAGCTTATAATGCTAAAGTTTATGCTATTGAGGAAGCTCAAAAATTGGATCAATATTCTAGAGATCATATGTTTGGTTCTTTAACTAATTTTGAATTAAGAGAGTTTGACCAAGATGCTCCAAGGAAATAAATTGCTTTTAAGTCAACAAAAAGGAGAATGTTGAATCAAATCCTGATGATCTTGATGAGCTAGAAGCAAAATTTGTAAGAGGATTGAAAAATGGCACTAGAAAATACAAAGGTAAGTTACTCTTTAAGTGTTTCAATTGTAGAAAGATAGGTCATTATGCTTCTAAATGTCCAATCAAAGTTACAAATGGAAAACATAAAGATAATAAAGGTAAATTTATCAAGAAGAGTTATTATATTAAAGAATATAGTGGTGTGTCTAATGATGAGGAATCAGACTATTCAGATGATGAAAGTGATGAATTCTTGTTTGATGGCTTTAAATGTTGGAACTAATTCTATTAACCCTGAAAGATGTATGAAGGAAATTGCTCAGAAAATAGGTCATAGTTTTGAAGGAACTATGTTGATTTCTTTTCACGAAAGAGAGGAGAGAAACTACTAGATAATTGATAACAGATGCTCAAATCATATGCTAGGTGATAAGAGTAAATTTTTTAAGCTTGAAAAATATGATGGTGGTCCTTTTAAGCTTGGTGATAATACATCTGCTAAGATCTGTGGAAAAGATTCAATTAGTTTTGATGGAAAGCATAAAATAGATTTTGTTCTCTATGTCAAGGGTCTCCAACATAATATTCTCAATGTAGGAAAAATGTGTAGTAGAGGATACAATTTGGTGTTTTAGGATGATGGTTGTAAAATCAGAAAAGGAAGCTTTGAAACATTAGTTGCAGCTGGAACAAGGACAAAAGGAAATGCTTATCAGCTCAAAGGTGGTGGTGTTAAGTGCTTTATGTCTCAAATAAATAAAATTTGGTTATGGTATAGAAGAATGGGTCACATCAATTTTGATAGCCTAGTAAAGGTCAGTTATACTGAAGTTGTGAGAGATCTTCCAAAGATTACAAATCCTATCAATGCACTTTGCAAGGACTGTCAATTGGGAAAGTAGACAAAGAAGAGGTTTAGAACTAAAGAATATTCTACTACAAGACCTCCAAATTTGGTGCATACAAACATATGTGAACCTACTAGAATAAGAAGCTCTCAAGGAGACAAGTATTTTATGTTGTTGATTGGTGATTACTCTAGAATGACTTGGGTGACATTCCTCAAATAAAAATTAGAGGCTCTAGATAAGTTTAAATAGTTTTAGTCTATGGCTGAGAATGAAATGAATATGAAAATCAAATGTTTGAGATTTAATAGAGGTGGCGAGTTCAAATCCACTGAGTTTAACAGTTTTTATGAAGATCGTGGGATAAAGAGACATTTATCAACTCCTAGGACTCCTCAATAGAATGGAGTTGTGGAAAGAAAGAATAGGATAGTTCAAGAAGCAACAAGAACCATGATGAAGGAAGTAAATCTACTAGAAGTCTATTGGAAAGAAGCAATTCATACTGTAGTGTACATTCTTAACAAAGGACAAGAAAGAGTGAATAGTTTGAAGACTCCCTATGAACTATGGTATGGAAAACCTCCTACTATGAAATATTTCAGAGTGTTTGGGAGAAAATTTTATATCAAGAGAGATGAAGAGAACTTGGGAAAGTTTGATGCAAGATCAGATGAATTCCTTGCATACTCTGCAAAGAGCAAGGTATATTGATGCTTCAACAAAAGGCTAAAGGAGATAGTTGAAAGTGAAAGCGTCAAAGTGGATGAAGAATCACATCAAAGTTTAGTGTTGATAGAAGGATATGAATTTGATGAACCCTCTTGCAAAGAAGAAGAAGAAGAAGAGAAAGAGAAAGAGATGACTATGGAAGAGGAAGAAGCTCTAGAAAAGATTCCTAAGACTCCTAAGTATGTGTAGTAGAATCATTATGAAGATCAATTCATTGGAGATAAGAGCAAAGGTGTGTTGACAAGGAGAAGAGCTGCAATGGCAGAGGAACAGGTGAAATTTTCTTTACTTTTTGAGGTATAACCTAGAACAGTGACTAAAGCATGCAAGGATGAGAGTTGGATCAAAGCTATGGAAGAAGAGTTGAGGAAAATTGAGAAGAATCAGACATGGGAATGGGTCCTGAGACTAGAAAATAGGAATGTGATAGGAACTAAATGGGTTTTTAAGAACAAGTTGAATGATAATGGAGAAGTTATCTAAAATAAGTAGAAGGATTGTGTGTAAAGGCTACTCACAAGTAGAAGGAATAGATTTCGAAGAGAATTTTTCTCCAATGGAAAGAATGAAAGCCATTAGGATATTTTTGGATTTTACAACACATAAAGACTTCAAGGTATATGAAGTGGATTTCAAGTCTGCATTCTTGAATGGTGAGTTAGAAGAAGAGGTATACATTAAATAACCAGAATAGTTTCAGTTATTAGAAGATTCTTATATGGTCTACAGGTTGAAGAAAGCTTTATATGGACTCAAACAAGCTCCTAGAGATTGGTATGCAAGATTGGATAAGTACCTATTGTAACAAGGATTCAAAAAGGGTATTGTAGATAGTAATATTTACTTCAAAGTTGAGAGATATCAAATCTTGATTGTGGTTGTGTATGTTGATGACATAAATTTAGAAGAAATGATGGAATGTGTAAGAAGTTTGCAGAGGAAATACAAAATGAGTTTAAGGGGAGATGAATTTCTTCCTTGGGTTACAAATCAATCAATATGATAAAGGTGTATTCATCTCTCAATCAAAGTATGTCAAGGAAATGTTAAATAAGTTTGGAATAGAGGACTCCAAACCAATATGTACTCCCATAGTTACTAGTTGTAAGTTGAGCAAGAATGATGAATCTCCTTAGATAGATCAGAGAAATTATAGATCAATGATTGGTGGATTACTATATCTAACTACTACTAGACTGAATATCATGCATGAAACATGTCTTGTGTCAAGATTTCAAGAAGATCATAGAGAATCACATGTGGCAGTAGTAAAAATGATATTCATATACTTGAAAGGAACGCTAGACTTTGGTCTATGGTATCCCAGGGATACTAATTTCTATTTGAGTGCTTATACAGATGCAGATTGGGTAGGTTGTACATATGAAAAAATAAGTACAAGTGGAGATGCTTTCTTTCTTGGAAGCAGATTAGTTTCAAGGACAAATAATATCTCTATTTGGTATCACTTTCTAAGAGAGAAAGTTGTACAAGGTGAAGTGAAGTTGGAATATGTGCCTATAAAGGATCAAATAGCAAGGATATTTACAAAGGATCTCCCAAAAGATACATTCCAGTATCTTTGGAAAAAGATAGGGGTTATTGCCCCTCCTTTCAACTAGATACAAATTGGTGCATCTATCCATTTGAGCAATTCAAGATTTATTCTTTGTATTGGATTGATGAAGGCTACCTCTCAGGGGGAGTAGGTAGTGGTGTCTTTGATTGGTACAGTTAGGGGGAGCATATCTTGTGCCCCTAAGAGGGAGAGAGCATTAGAGAGATCAATAGAGAAAGTGAGGTGGAGAGAAGGTGAGAGAGTGTTTCTTGTAGGTGTTGCTTGAAGTAGTATGTGTGGGTATTTCCCTTTGCAATTAATGTCAAAGGGGGAGAGAGTGAAGTCTAAGAAAATAATTGATGTCAAAGGGGGAGAGAAGATTGAAGTCTGAAACATAAGAAATTCCCTAGTAAGGGGGAGTACTACTTGATGCAAAGTTGCTTTTTTGAGTTGGTGTTACCATTGCAATGTCACTTTTTTTGTTGATGGTTTTTTTAGATTTGGTGTTGCCATCAATGATAAAGGGGGAGATTGTTGGATATTGTTACAATGTTGTCATTGATTTCAACAAGGTGATTGGTGCACTTTGTTGTCTTTAGTGTTGTAATTGATGTCAACCTTTTTCAACCTCTGGTGTGGTTTTGAGAAAGTTTTGTAGATGGAGAGATTGTTAGTGTTGCAGAGTGAGGTTGTGATGAGAACGTTTTTTGTGATATTTCTTATGCAATTGGTTCACATGGTTTCCAAGTGCTTTTGATAAAATTTGAATAAGAGAGTGTACAAGGTGAAAAAGTTATGTTTTGTGTTGTGCTCCACATTTCTTCATGGTTGAAGATGTGCTTGTACAATTTGGATGAGATGATCAAAAGTGTTTAGAGGTGTTATATCTAGAGTTTCAAGTTCTAGATTGTGTGGTAGTGGAAGTTGTGTTTGACAGTATCTTTGATTGTGAAGAAGGTTGTTTAGGATAAATGGAATTTCTCTGCATTTCTCCACATTGAGGTTTCTTGTCTTACGGATTTGGGAACGTGCTAATATTATTTGTATCTACTTTCCCTTATATTTTTGTATGTTCAGTTGTTCCACAAGGTTGGTTAGTGAATTGTATGTTTGTGACAGTGTGGCTAGTTGCACGTGATGTTAAGTATTTTTAGTTGCAGGTGGTTGTGGCAGTGTTGCAAAATATTTTGGGATGTTGTGTGATGTTTTTTTGTAGTATACATGTTGTTTTTGGACCTGTAGAGGTGTGTATGTGGTTTCTTGTTAGTGTTATTGTAGGTTTGGATGACCTAGTGTGCTAGCACTAATTGTGGAAGTTGTTTATTTTCTAAGGAAGTGTGGTGAAGCATGTTGGTGTAGATTTGGGTCCTAGTTAATCCTTGGCATGGTATGCCTTTGCTTATTTCCATTGCAGAAGTATTTGGTGCCAACCTACTTGTTGGTTACACATTTGAGGTGCATAGGTTTCATTAAGGCCGACCTAAACAAGGTTGTTTCAGGTTGTGTAGTATATATAAGCAAGGTTAATTGTTGGAGATGGTGGTGTGTTGTGAGATGTGAAATGAGATGCAAATGTGATTGAGTGTGGTGATGTGAGTTCCATATTAAACACCTAAGGTTATCAAATGTAGTGAGTAGAAGGTGCCTACATTTCAATGAACCTAAAGTTGCTGGAGGTAGTGAGCTGAAGGTTGTAGATGGTACAGAGTTGTTGTGGTGGATCTTCCTATTGCTTTGAGGAAGTGAACCTCCTTGTAACAATCTTCTTCTATTATCTTCTATTTTGGATAGTGATTCCTTTGGGAAGTGATCCCTTGGTAGTGAGTTGTTATTTTCTTCTAGGAAATGATCCTATTGTATTCAATGTTGTTATTCATATATGTGTGAGTTAATCCTCACTGTGGTATTTCCTTGATTAGGGTTTTCCACATAAATCTAGTGTTCTATTGTGTATGGTTGTTGATGTATTTATGTTTTATCTTTTTTATATTCATGCTAATGCTTAATAAAGGTTTAAAGATTCATGAGGGTTTGAATATTTAATGTACAACTTATTCACCCCCTCTCTCAGTTGTCCTGTGTGTCTAACATTTTGTGTAAACTTTTATTCAAGTGGTGGATCTTAGTCTACTAATTTTTCTTTGTGTATGGTCCTATCTTAGGGTTGATGGATAGATTAAAAAATAGCTACAACCTTGTGATATTCTTCTTTAATCATATGCAATGTCAAATGTGTTGAGTATCCATATTTTTTCTCTATTAATGTCGTTGGCATGTGAAATTCTAGTGGTTCCTATTTTTTGTTTAATGTTATATGCATATCCATATTGAATATATATTATATTCTTCCTTGAGGCTAAAGGGAGATTGGTTGAGGGATTAGGTACTAGTTCCTTCAGCTAATTTCTAAGGAACCCTAACAATAACTCTATTGATTTGATTAAGTTCATTGTAACTCAATTATATGGTAGCATTAGTCTCAATTTTAGTTAAAAAATAGTCATGAATTTAATTTGGTCCCCTAGTTCAAATTATTATATGAGATCTCAGGGTGTTAATTTATAAGATAATGACATTGTTCTATGCAAGTTTAAATTATAATAATGTGTTATATACTTACAATTTATTTTTAAATGGAGTCTTGATACAATATTTCAAAATATAAACATTGCTAATCAGGTAGGAAAATGTGGTATTGTGCAATACATATAATCTTAGTAATGTGATAAATTAGGTAGGAAAACATGGTATTATGCAATATATGTAAGCTTGGTCATGTGATGAAGAACTCCTACAATGTGTTTACATAGATGTCAATGGTGATTGATTTTATCTTAAATCTTATAGAGTTTTTATATTGTAGAAGATAGTTTGTATTTCTATACAAGAATTGAACTATCTTGATTTTCTTACTCTTATATTTATGTATTTGAAAATTTAAGTAATTTTTTTATGAAAGGTTCATTTGAAATAGTTTAAAATAATACGGATTTAGTGGAAGTTAATGCTTATGGAATATAATGCAATAATTTTTTCTAACCTTGATCATGTATGAATAAAGTGAATATATGTGAAAACTAACCATAAAATACACTTTAAGATTTTAGTTTGATTTATATGTTTTATTTTAGAACTAGAATGGTAGAGATAGAATCTAATAATGCTATTGGTTGAAATGCCATTATCAAACATTTAAACTAACAACTTAAACCTAAATGTTAAACCTTGGATTCAAAACCTAAACCTAAAACTTAAAAATAAAAAACCATAATTATAAAACCATTGTATTTTGTGGGAAAATGACCCTATTTGACCTTTGTAAAGAGGAATAATTGAATTGTTACATGATGGGGCTGGAGCATAATTTTTGGTAGGGGCTACAATACAATCCTTATGAATGCAATGGGGGGTTTATAGAAAGAGAATCCTATGTATGTGACATTTCTAAAGTGGTACTTGGTACAATGAGGTTTATCATGATGGTCAAGTAACACAACTCAATGCAAGGTGCTATCATTTGGATGAGTAGTGTAGACACCTAAAATTGACCATATTTGGTCAATTTACCCTTAATTCGACTAATTTCTTATCCTCTATATTAATTAAATAATACCCTATTATTTAATTAATATTCAATTATCTCAAAATTCATCTTATTATATTTCTTCTATTATCCCTAAATCCTAGCCTAAAGTAAATAATTGCCTTTAATTATTTATCCCCATCCCTTATCCCTTTCCTAAACAAATTGAATAAATAATCTATTTATTTTATTTCCCTCTACTTGTCCCATCCTCCAACCTCTTTTCATTAAATCCTAATCTAATCCTAATATCCCCCTAAGTGGTCGCATACACTTAATCCGTGATTAAGTGTGTCAACCCTCACCATCACATCATGCACATGGCCCTTTGTACATATGACATGGCCTTGGTACCATGTCATATGGCCCTTGTCCCCTCAAGGTACCATCTTCTTAACATCACACCTAATGGTGCCACTTGGCCATCCCATGAGGTGAGATGTCTCAACCATCCTCCACTCTTGATCATCAACTTGCAATCTTGATCCTCCATCCAAAATCCCAAAACCTATGTATCTCATACTTAACCATTTTTATTAGGATCTCATTCATTTTATCATTGGAGCACTGTTATGTTGTCAAAATTCTATGAAAACACATCAAAATCAACAATCTTGGGTAAATCCACTCAACGAGAGGCTTGACATAGTTAATTTTCATCCAATTCTATGTTGGTTTGATATTTTCATGCCTTATCTTGAGTGTTTTGTTTGATCTTTGTGTTGTTTGGTTTTTATTGTTTAAATCATTCACATTGATGAAAATTTCATGCACACATTTTTGGCATGCTTGATGGAACCCATGTCACAGGTCAATTAATAAAAAATTATCTTTGTTTGGATTTTTCAAGTTTACAAGCTTTAGAAAGGTGAATATATTGTTATTTTGGAAAATGTGTTATGTAGATGGGTGAATATGATTATACATAGGTGAATATGCAAATTTAATTGACTAATAGTTGTGTTGTAGGTTAAAGGGTGAATCTACTCCTACTTGAGAAAATTCACTCATTCTTGGGCTAATCTACTCATCCTTGGGAAAATATGCTCATTCTTGGGAAAATCTACTCATTCTCGGGTGAATCCATAGTCCTAATTTCATTGATTCACAAAATAGAAAATACATGAAAAATGGGGTGAATCTACTCATCCTTGGGTGAATGCGTTGATTAGATACCTCAACACAAACTTGTGCGAATATAATCACACATGGGTGAATCCGATCTATGTTTGGGAAAATGTGCAGATCTAATCCTTGCAAGAATCCATGACTATTTGGGTGAATCCACTCTTGCAAATTTGCTTTGTACATAAATGACTACATAAGGTATAATTAGTTTGTTTCAGGTTAATTTTTTGCATTTCTCTTCATATTTTAGCTTACCAAAAAAAATTATCCAAGGGATTTTCCTTCAAACCCTTATAAGTGAGGGGTTGCATCCATTCCCTTGTACCCCTTATCATTGGGTGGGTGTCTAAAACCCCTCTAGGATAATTTTTTTGTTCTTTTTATCACTTGGGAATCTAATAATTTTGTTGGGAATCTACTAATGTTGTTGTGCAACTTTATATTGCTTGTTGAAGACCAAAATCAAACAATTACCAATACATATTATTGCAACACATAGTTGAAGACCTTTTTTTATCACTAATATAGGAACACTTCAATTTTTCTTAAGGGTCAATTAACCTTGTTTTATGTGTTTGGGATTAGTATTTGGTATATTCTCTCCCCTTACATCATTTGGCGAGCCTAGGGATTAGAAACCATTAATTAGTATGTCTTTTTGTGTTATCAGGTAGGAGTACTAGCTTGTGTGTATGCTCTTTCATTGTTCTTTGTGCAAGCTTGGAGATAAAAAAATTCCTAGAATACCCTTCCCTTTAGGAGGCTTTCTTGGGAACTTATCCCCCCAATGGATGACCTCAACCACATGAACTGAAGGTATATAAAGGGGGAGAACAAAAGTTATACCTCGATCTAGTCACATCGTGTTTAGCAAAGCTCTGATTCTTGGGTGATACCAAGATAAGAGTGAAGGGTTGTTCTAAATGGGTTAGCTGATGTTCTCGAACCATGCTTGTTATGGGCCAGTGATCATAAATATGCCTCACATACCCTCCTAGTATTTAGAGGATGCACTAGATTTCCTTGTATCAACCTAGTTTAAGACCATTTGGTTGTCAATTAGTGTGGTGTAGGGGATGTGTATTGTACCCTAAAGTAATCATGATGTACCTTTGTGTGTTGAGATAGAAATTATTGAGGTATCACCATTTAGTTTCCATCAATAAGAGGTCCTTCACCCTTGTGGGTCATGATCTCTAGTTATCCAACCACCAGTAGATAGTATTAGTTCTTGCATTATGAGCCTACACTGATTGTCACACCTACTTGATTAATCTAGGATTATGCTTTCTAGTGTGTCTTCTTTTGCTTACCCATGCATATCTTTAGTTCGTCTGGTCATCGTCTATCTTATGTTATTTGATTATGTTCTTTGTTCCTTTTTTCATCTCAGTCTAACTTCATCAGCCTTGGGTGAGTCTACCCTGCACTTGGATGAATCCACATTTTATTGGGTGAATCTGCTATGTGTCACATCTCAATTTATTTACTTGCATTTAGTAATATTAAGTTAATTGCAATAATTGGAAAATGAAATTTGTCTGTTATTGAAATTTGATAAATGTAATAATATTTGAAAAATGATTATCTTGCAACTTTATGATTCATGAGAAGTATTTTAAAATGACTATAGGTTAAAAGTCATTGATGAACAATTGCAAGTGCAAGAATGTTTGTGTGTAGGAGCTAGTTGAAGAACGATAACATGGTTGAAGCAAGAATGCTTAGCCGAATGATGAATGGTAAGCAAGATTGGAATTTGGGATCTCACACACCACAATAGATCATGACATCTACATTTGTCTTGCAATTGAAAGATAACATTCTTGCTTGTATGAAATCGTAAATGGTTAATTAGGAAATCTTATATATTGCATCACTTGTCTTACCTTGTCTATTCCAAATCTAATTTCATAATGGTAATGAAAATGTTTTTGATTATATTTATTTGTTCTTTTAAAAAGAACTTGAAAGTAAGCTCTTGATAAAGGAAATAATATATATGTGTGTGTGTGACAATATATATACATAAATATATAAATATATATATATATATATATATATATACAAATGTGTTATAAAGGATTTTAATGATAAGAGTTTCTTTTATTCAAAATTCAATATGAAACTATATGGAAGGAAATGATGAAAAATATTATTCATATAACCCCCTTCATAATGGAATAAGGCCAACCCCTCCCATATTAGAATGGAGGGAATAATGCTTTGAAATAGGGGAGTTGGCAGCTAAGTGATGGTGGTATGGAAAATCATGATCGCTCCAAATATAGTATGCAAAATTAATGGACAAGGTGGTGGACGATTTTGGAAAAAGAGGAAATAATCTAGCAAGAAGAACAAAGGAGATTGTGGGAGAAAAATAAGAGGTGAAGGAATGAAAATAGGGCAACTGTTTTAGTTCATTTTTTAAGCAAAATGCAACAAACTTGTAGAAAAGAGGTAATTTGATGCTCTTTTCTAGATGTTTCCATCTTTGTTTTGAATGACTATCTTGTGAGCATAATGAGTATCAATTTGCATTGTTACTATCCTCTGTTATTCTTTTCCACTGTATTCGAGGGCTTGGTTTTCATTATATGCTAGCAAATTTCTTTGTTAAGCCGCATCTAGAGGGTGAAAACCTCCATTGAACCTTTGTTGTGTGTGTGTTGACATGCACATCCATGATCAATACAAAGGTCATTGTCGAGCTATAGCTCATGTATATGTTTAACCTGTCATTTATTTTGAGAACATTGATATGCTCTTTGTCAAAGTAAACACCATTTATCACATTATTTACCTTGATTCACCGTCAAGTGATAACTATGTAATGTCCCCTTTCAGAATAACTCTAATTCTCACTCTAGAAATACAAGCTAGTGTAGTTAGGGTTACCACTTATCAACTAAATGCTTCAAGCAAGATAAATCTTGGTTTAGGTCCTGCAATCATGCTACATAATATTGGATATGTTTCATATGATCAAAACGTAATAAATTCCTTATCTATTTAAAATACATAACTATTCCAAGACTATCTAGACTACCAATATCCATAATGCATGGTGGAAGTTTTATTCATAATAGGGCCTAGATGAGAAGTAGGATAATTCTACCCAAAGCTATCCATCTAAGCCTAAGACCACGATCCTATGGCCAAGACAACCCACCTCTTGGCCCTGAGTGGAAGGAACGTCCAACCAATACAATTCCACCCTCAGAGTGGTGTGCCTAGTGGATACACTTTTATTTGTTTTTCCTATCCATGTTGTCTTATTCATCCTCCTTATGATTGAGACTCCTTAAATCCATCCTAAAAATCAATCACAGTTTGGCTTGATAGGGGAATCTTGAAAGGGGTTCTTGTAAATTACTCAACCCATCTAAGCCCAGGAGCATGAGCGTTCAACCAAGACAACCCACCTCTTGGCCCTAAGTGGCAAGAACGTCCGATCAACAAAATTCCACTCTTGGAGTGGCGTGTTTAGCATGGGAGACCCATAAACAAAATCCTCTTAAATTGCTCCCTTCAACCTTACATTTGATTGATCATAAATATATATATAATCTATTCATGTACATAAAAGAATCATAATTACTTATAAGGCTCAATAATTGTTGCAAGCATCATTATTAGACAATCATAAATAATATATATATATATTTTATATAAATATATGTATATCCATCATTGTTCCTAATAATCAATTTATAATAATTTCTTAATATATATATTAAAGTATATATATAATTATAATATTAATTTATTATATTTGAATTCTTAATTCATTTACTAAGTTGATTATTTAAATACAGAAATACTTACCTATTTCCTTAATATATTTATCAATTAATTATTGGAATCTCATAAAATACTTACTTCCTCCAGCCACCGATCTGCTATTTATTCCTTTATTCCCTGATTTTAGATGCTACAACTTATATCTTTTCTCATAAATATCCTCATGCATGATACACATATATTTTCCTTTAATTATATCTCTTCAAAGTCTTCTCAAACTCCTACGATATTATCTTCTTTTATTCCCCCTCAAGTTATCTCCCTTATACCACACACATGTCTTTTCAAAAGAGTGCAACCCTTCACAAAAGTGATCAAAATTATTTATATTAACTTAAATATGTATTAAGGGAGGTGATTAAGAGGAGTCGGTCTTAAACAAAATAGCCTCCAGCCTTTGCAAATTAAAGTATGGCCTTCACAAACTAGATCGCTTCCCTTGCTATATTATCAATCGAAGCCTTTATAATTTCTTCTAATAATCATTGCTCTTTATGACTATTTTTATAATTGTATTTTCTGCAATGTATATATATATATTATTTTACATATTTTATATTAATAATATATTATATATTTCTTATTCTATTATTCTATTATTATATTATAAATTAAATTTATTGTTAATATTTATATTTATATTTTAGTATTTATATTGTTATTTATTGTCTTTCAATGCTCTATATTTTAGTGTTACAATTTCGAGGACATGACAATCCACCCCGCCCAAGACTGCTTGTCCTCAAGCAATCACAATTCCAAACATATTTTCACATTAGGAGCCACGTCCTTTCACACCTCCTCCCTATTCTTGAGGGCCTAATTTAAGTCTCTTGCAAGGTTAACTAAGGTTCTATTCTTAATTAGATTCTCCTGTTGAAATGCTCTTCTTTTGTATCACAAATTTGAGGGAATTACACATTTTCACTTCAATAGTCACAACCCTTATTGGATACTAATAATAATTCTTTTTTAGATAAGTTAATTTGTTAGTTCCTCTCGATCCCATAGGCATTTTGATAGACAACATTAAAATTTTCATAGTTTTTAAGCATAAAATAAACACAATGATAAGCTCTATGAATTGTAAATTAAAGCAGATAACCAAGTAGCTCAACCAAGTAGGCAAGTAGCTCAAGCAAGCAAGTGAGTAGCTCAAGCACACAGACAAGTAGCTTAAGTAGACAAGCAAGTAACTCAAGCATGTATGCAACCAACTCAAGAAAGTAGGCAACCAACTCAAATAGATAAGAAGGTAGCTCAAGCATGCAAGCAACCAGCTCAAGAAAGTAGGCAACTAGCTCAAGTAGGAAAGAAGGTAGCTCAAGCATGCAAGCAACCAACTCAAGCAAGTAGGCAACTAGCTCAAGTAGGAAAGTAGCTAGCCCAAGAATGGAGGCAACCAACTCAATCACACAACCAAGTAGCTCAAGCACACAACCAACTAGCTTAAACAACCTAAAAGACAACCCTTTTAACATTTTCATAGTTTTTGAAGCATAAAGTAATCATAGACACAATGACAAGTTCCACCATACATCACAAATACATAGTGACTAACTCTAACATTCATCACATACACAATGGTTAACACACACGTGTCCATAATGCATCCCAGATAGAAATAATATTGATGCATTGTGCACTACATTCTAGGTCCTATCCTTTCTTCCAATATACATATGAGCACACAATATACACTTGAAGTCATTAAGTATATGCAAGGTATACACATAGTTACATAAATACATGTAGGTCAAAAAGTATACACATGAAAGGCATACACATACATTAAGAAGGTTGAATAGCTAAGTCTAATTGAATGGTAGTTAAAGTGGGAATGTCCCACACGATGGAAGGAACATGCTCTGATACCACTTGTAATGTCCCCTTTCAGAATAACCCTAATTCTCTCTCTAGAAATACAAGCTAGTGTAGTTAGGGTTACCACTTATCAACTAAATGATTCAAACAAGATAAATCTTGGTTTAGGTCCTACAATCATGCTAGATAATATTGGAAATATGTTTCATATGATCAAAACATAATAAATACCTTATCTATTTAAAATACATAACTATTCCAAGACTATCTAGACTACCAATATGCATAATGCATAGTGGAAGTCTTATTCATAATAGGGCCTAGATGAGAAGAAGGATAAGTATGCCCAAAGCTATCCATCTAAGCCCAAGAGCACGAGAATCCGACCAAGACAACCCACCTCTTGGCCCCGAGCAACAAGAATTTCCAACCAAGAAAATTCCACCCTTGAAGTGGCATGCCTAGTGGATACACTTGTATCTTCTTTTCCTATCCATGTTGTCTTATCCATCCTCCTTATAATTGAGACTCCTTGAATCCATCCTAACAATCAATCATAGTTTTGCTTGATAGGGAATCTTGAAAGGGGTGCTTGTAAACTACTCAACCCATCTAAGCCCAAAAGCACGAGCGTCCGACCAAGACAACCCACCTCTTGGTCCCAAGCAGTAGAAATGTCTAACCAAGGAAATTCCACCCTTGGAGTGGTGTGCTTAGCATGGGAGGCCCATAAATAACATCCTCTTAACTTGCTCCCTTCAACCTTACATTTGATTGATCATAAATATACATATAATCTATTCATTTACATAAAAGAATCATAATTACTTATAAGGCTCAATAATTGTTGCAAGCATCATTATTAGACAATCATAAATAATATCTATATATATTTTACATAAATATATGTATATCTATCATTGTTCCTCATTATCAATTTATAATAATTTCTTATATATATATATATAGATATAGATATATTAAATATATATATACTTACAATATTAATTTATTATATTTGAATTCTTAATTCATTTACTAAGTTGATTATTTAAATACATAAATACTTACATGTTTCCTTAATACATTTATCAGTTAATTATTGAAATCTCAAAAAATACTTACTTCCTCTAGCCACCGATCTGTTATTTATTCCTTTATTCCCTTATTTTAGATGTGCAACTTAAATCTTTTCTCATAAATCTGCTCATGCATGATACACATACATTTTCCTTTAATTATATCTCCTCAAAGTTTTGCTCAAACTCCTACGATATTATCTTCTTTTATTCCCCCTCATGTTATCTCCTTTATACCACATGTTTGTATTTTCAAAAGAGTGCAACCCTTCACAAAGGTGGTCGACATTATTTATATTAACTTAAATATGTATTAAGGGAGGTGATTAAGAGGAGTTGGTCTTAAACAAAACAACCCGCATCCTTTGCAAATTAAAGCATGGCCTTCACAAACTAGATCGCTTCCCTTGTTGTATTATCAATTGAAGCCTTTATAATTTCTTCTAATAATTGTTGCTCTTTATGACTATTTTTATAATTGTATTTGCTGCAATGTATATATATATATATATTAATTTACATATTTTATATTAATAATATATTATATATTTCTTTTTTATTTATTCGTAAAACACAGCCTAGCTGCATAGATTAAATTAGAGCCAAAGAATTACAGATTGTTTAGCCCACTAGGGAATGGGGCAATCAAACAACTGGCATTGAGTGCCCATTTCAAACTTACAAAATTCCTCCTAACCAGGAAAGCCAACCAAACAAATTGCTATTTGATGTAACACTGTTATACAAAAGAAGGTTGTCTACATTTTGGAGCAGTGCACCAAAATTGGCATATCCATCTGTAGAATGCCACCACCGACATCTTCAAGGCTCCAAAATAGACGTAGCCTATTGCTCACGAGGAGCTAGCAAGATTCAATAAGAACTGCCGCCGCCACATGAAATCCTTGCTAGATTTCATTCGAACCAAGATAGATGGCGATGAGCCTTGTTTAATACAAAGAACTGGCCAAAACAGGTGTTAGAATTCATTCGAACCAAGGGAGGTGGCAAATAGTTGTTGTTCTTTCCAACATCCGACCTCCCACACACCAATTTACCATCTGGCCATGTTGGCAAAGACAAACTGCTCACTTGACACATGGGCACCAATTCTAATCTTTCTAATCTTTCCCTACACCTTCATTCGACAAGGCATCTGCCTCAACATTTCCTTCTCTGTATATGTGGATTATTGACCAACCCTCAAAGGATTTTAACATTGCCATGGCTTTTGATAAAAGGGCGTTGAGTTTCCAATTGGGAATGGATTCTTTCCTAAGGGAATTGATTACCAAAGCTGAATCACCTTCAATCATTATTCTAGATAGCCCCAACTCCTTGCACATCTTTAGACTGTATGTCACCGCAAAAAACTTTGCTTCATTGTTTGTCCCTGCCGGAAGTTTCTTAGCAGCAGCGGCAATTGTGTTACCCTGCAAATCCCTGATGATGCAACCCGCCCCCGACGGCCCTGGGTTACCTTTCGATGCACCGTCAAAATTTAATTTTTGCCATCCTAGAGGAGGAGACCACACCACAGATGCACGGGTATGCTCTGAATCCTTTCCCCCTAGACTAGCCCAAGTAGGGACTTTGAGAGTTGGCCAAGCCACACGTAGCTGAGCGTCCCAACTCGAAAAAAATACGTCTTTTGTTCCTTTCTGAGCCATTTCAGCGTTCAAGGTCTCAATCAAGCAGGCCTCAATTTTATTGATCAGGGAGGGCCAGCTCATTTTCTTATCCTGGAATAACCGCCTATTCCTCTCCTTCCAGAGCTCCCACACTATAATTGATGGGCTGATAGTCCATATATCCCCAAATGTTGAGTTTTTCATCAAAGATGGCCATGAACGAAACCAACTAAGCAAGTCCAGAGGCATGGCACAAACCCATCCTAATCTTGCACATAGCCACTACCAGCAGGCTTGGGAAAATCGACATCCCAGTAAGAGATGATCAGACGTCTCCTCCGCATCTTTGCAAAGGACACATCTAGACGGCCCATGGAAGCCAAACTTATGAAATCTTTCTGCTGTCAAAGTCTTGTTCTGGATTGCAGCCCATGCGAATGTCCCTGCCTTGGGCAGAAAGGCCTTGCTCCAACATAAGTGGAGGGGGAGAAAGGTTGCGACTTGATCCCTTTCCTCGTAGAGCATTCTATACCCATCTCTAGTATTGTAACTTCCTGTCTTAGAGCCTGCCCAAATCAATTTGTCCTTGCCCGGACGCAAGGATACATATCTTTTACTCAGCTCTTCCTTGAGAAGAAGTACCTCTTGTGGAGGTAAATCAAGGGAAGAAAAATCCTTCCACTTCCAATCTAAAACTGATCCAATCACATTGGGGCAGATGTAATCTTTCACCTTCTCGCCCCACAAATTTTTTAGCAGCTGTTTAGCCAACTCAACCTCAATTAAGCTATCCAAACTAGGATAGCCAGCCCATGAATCCTCCTAGAATAAAGCTTCACCTCCATCCAAAACGTCCCATGTGAGGTAATTGCAGATGAGAGGCCTGCATTTTAGCATGAAATTCCAGATCCTGGATCCAGTAGGAGTATTTGCAACAGTGAGAATATCACCATTATTGTCATTTTTGACATACTTTTGATGCAGAATCCTAGCCCATTTGCATTGTGGATTACAGTGCATTTGCCAAACTAATTTGGCCCCTAAGGCCATATTTTGCATTTCCAGATTTTTGAATCCCAAGCCTCCATCATCCTTGGTTCTGCACAATTTCTCCCAAGAAATTAATGCAATTTTCTTTTTCTCATCTGAGCCTTGCCAAAAAAACTGCCTGAATATTTTGGTGAGCTTTGCTGCACACCCACAAGGGATGCAAAGGACTAACATCAGATAAATTGGGAGTGCAGATAGAACCGACTTAATCAGTGTTATTCTCCTAGCCCATGTTAACCACTTGACCTTCTAGGAGCAGACCTTTGAGTTTGCCCTGAGATTGAGTGGGTCCCAAAGCCCTATCGATCGCTGGCCCTTGGAGATAGGAATACCTAAATAGGTGAAGGGGAGCACACCTTTTTTAAAACCAAGTACCCTTCGAATCTCTTGTTCTTTTTGCACGGATGTGTTGAAGAAAAAGATCTCTGATTTGGTTTCATTGACTGTCTGTCAAGAGGCATTGGCATATTTCTTGAGGATAGTGTTCAAGAAAATAGCTTCCCTCCTCTTAGCAGCTCCTAGCAAGGAGGTATCATCTGCAAATTGCTGATGGGAGACATCAGGAATGAAACTTGTCACCTGTATGCCCTTAATTTGGCTCGTATTCAAACCCTGAGAGATGGTTCTTCCAAGGGCCTCAACCATTAGAATGTACATAAAGGGGGAGATTGGATCTCCTTGCCTGAGACCTCTGGAAACTTCAAAAAAACCTTCTGGCGATCCATTGACCAAAATCAAAAATCTAGGGGTAGAGATGCAATTGAAGACCCAATTTAGCCACCTCTTGTTAAAACCAAATGCATCAAGGACTTTGATCAGAAACCTCCAATCCACTGTGTCGTATGCCTTCCTGATGTCCAACTTGATAATCATGCTTGCCTACTTATTCTGTTGAATTGAGTGGATTACTTCTTGTATTATGATAATACCGTCCATGATAGCGCGACCAGGAACAAAGCCTGTTTGTTCTTCTGCAATTATGGAGGGGAGAATGTGTTTTAACCTGTTTGCCATAGCTTTTGACATTACTTTGTATATTGTATTGCACAAGGAAATCGGCCTGTAGTCATCTAGTGAATTTATGACCTCTTTCTTAGGTATCAAAGCTATGAAAGTGTTGTTCACCTCTTTGAGCAAACTTCCCAAATTCCAAGAGGCCTCAATGGCATTAGCTAACTCTTCTCCATGTAACCCACAAAAATCCTGAAAGAATCTAGCAGGAAGTCCATTCGGGCCAAGAGCCTTGTCTGTTTGGAGCTGCCAGAGAGCAGCCTTGATTTCCTCGCTTGTGAATTTCTGATTTACATTTTATTTTGTTCCTCAGAGACCAGCTGCGGGATGAAATGCACAAGGTCTTGTTGCTGTTGCAGATTAGAACCTCCTACATTGTTTAATAGCTGGTTGAAATATCTTACCACTTCATCTGCGATACTCCGTGGATCATCCACTGAAGATCCATCTGAGCTCCTGAGGCAGGTTAATCTATTTACCCCACACCTTTGCCTTGTGCTATTGTGAAAAACTTAGTATTTTTGTCACCCACTTTAAGCCAAACTTCCCTTGATTTCTGCCTCCAAAATATCTCTTCTTTGGCAAGGATGTCCTCATATTTTCCTAAAAGATCTTTTTCTTTGTAGTAGTTTTGAAGATTTAAACCGTTCAGCATAATTTCTTCCTCCACAGCTACAAGCTCGATCTCAATGTTTTCTTTTGAGTCAAAAATGTTTTTGAAGCAATTCCAATTCTAATCCTTGATTTTATTTTTCAACCACTTCAATTTGGTCACCAAGCAATACATCTTCGAACCCGTTACTTGTATTCCTTCCCACCATTCTGATATCAATTTATGAAAGGAGGGGTCTCTCATCCACATCTTCTCAAATTTGAAGGGGGATCTAGTTGGGCATCTATCCTCTAGAATTTCCAGCTGTATTGGGAGGTGGTCAGAACCCGCACTAGGAGAGATTGAGGCCTCAAATGTAAACTAGAAACTATCCAAGCCACCCCAAAAGAGGAATCTGTCCAACTTTTCTGCTATCATCCTTGGACCCGCGCGCTTGTTTTTCCAAGTGAAGACTCCATTTTTGAAGTCAATGTTCATCATTTGATTCCTTGTGACCCACTCCTCAAAGTATTTCTAGGATTGATTCCCTCTTGGAATGCCACCAAGTTTGTCCACATCTTCCAGCATAGCATTGAAGTCTCCTGCCAAAAGAAAGTTTTCTCCATCCTTATCTCTGAGGAAATTCTCTATCTCCTGCCACAAACCTCTTTTCCTGATACATGAATTGGGGGCATAAACATTGATAAGTCCAAAGGTAAGTTTGGATTGTATACTACGAATCTTGCAGCTCTGCCAGCAGGGGTGTTCCAAAATGTTCTCCACCTGGACCTTGCTTGGGTTCCATAAAATAGCTAAGCCTCCTAAAGCCCCACTTGCTTGCACCCCCACACCATCCCACCCAACCAATCTTCTCTTCCAAGCTACCAAGACCTCTTTACTCAATTTTGTTTCCTGAAGAAGCACTATCTCAGCCATGGTCAACACCATCCTCCGTTTGACCAGGCATTGTTTGTTAGGGGCATTGAGGCCCCTAACATTCCATGATACCAACTTCATGGTGAACCGTGGAGAGGGGTGCTCTGCCCCAACTTTAATAGTGTTGTCAACTTTTGTTGACCTTCCGCATCTCCAGCCAGCAAAATTAGCTCTTGTATCGACTTTCTTCCTCTGGTTTTTCCTTTCCCACAATCCGGTTTGGGCTTGGTTGACGGTTGTTGAGACACCCCCAAGCATCCTTTGGTAGAAAATTCCTCCATAACGTCCTCAGATTTTGAAGCTGCCGCCAGCATCAATTGTTGCTCGAGTGGAAGATCTAACCCAAAGTGAACATCCTCAGTATCCAATCCCTCATTATTCAAAGGATAGTCCGCCAATTGACCATTCCCTTTGTCATTCATGGCGATTTGTAGAAAACATTCATTTATGTCCTTCCTAGGGGCTAGATCAACGACATCAAGACCTTTGCTTATAACCACTCCCTCTGTTGTCCCTTGGGCAATTGACATCCTATTGAGATCCTGACCTTTCATTTCCACCAGGTTTTGTACTTCTCCCCCCAAATCAGCAATAGCTCTAATGTTATCCCAAATCTCCCTTTCCAAAGATGCAGTGTCATTTCTTAGCGCTTTCAACTCTTCCAGACTATGTTCTCTCGATGCTAATGATGTCACTTCCCCTTCCTTCAACTTATGGGTTTTTGATGTGACTTCACAAGATGGAGACCTAGGAATAATCTGAACCTTAGCTGCTTCCTTTTTTGCTGATTTTGCTGGAATTGGTGTCTGAGGAAAGCTTTTTCCAAACCAACCCACATTCATGACTAAGTCTTGTGCTTTCCCTTTGCCCTTCGAGCAGCCCACGATGTAACCCTTACTCAAGACACAGTAACCCCCAACTAAGTCAACCTTTATCCTTTGGAACCATTGTCCTTTGCTAGAGAGCAACTCCAAATTATCCAAGAATCGAAACTCAGTGTTAATCTCAACCAAGATTTTCGCTGTGTCTGAATGCCCCTTCATGAATTCTTCTTCAATGCCAATGAATGTTCCTAGGGCTCCCCTGATCTTTTCTAGTGTTTCTTTGCTCCAATATTCTGTGGGAAGATTCTCCAAAGTTATCCAATGCGGATATGTTTTCGGTTTATGCTGGCTTGGGTTGAAATTTGGCTCCCAATTTATTTTGTAAAAATAAAAGCCCTTGAAAAATATAGGTTCATCATTTAGAATCCTCTCCTTTGTCTCAGAATCTATGCATTCTACCAAGATGAAATTTTCATCTAGGGTTTTAGGTCTAACCCGACCTTCGAAATGATTGATCAGCCATTCAGAGATCTCTTTGTCCGACACCTCCTTTCCCGTCCATTTGACTATTAGGCCACAATTCTCCAGGTAATCCCACTGAGGTTGTAAATAACTATTGGGGATTGACAGTATCTTGCTTCTACGATCAGGAGGGACAAAATTTTTCCCCGATTGTGTGGAAGCCTTCGGGACCCATGCCTTGGCAGCCCTTCCAGCGACCTTCTTTGATTCTTTCCTTCCCAAGGAATGATTGGGCCTCCATGGCCCCATTTTCGATTGCCTCCATTTGCGATTTGCGGAGTGCGACTTCCTGCAAATCGGTTCCCTAACCAACCATTCCAGTTTGGATCTCTCCCATTTTGTCTTTGGAGATTATTGTGTAATCCTGGACTGCGCTGCCTAGCTCTCCCCTCGCCTCTTCGATAACCAAAGCCATCTGGCTTCCGCGGATCCTGGTGTCTCCAGCCTCTGCCACGAGCCGGCTAACTCCTCGCACTCCCGCGCCCCAGGTCTCTCACACAATTTCGCACCTACCGCCGCTCCATTAAATTAATAATAAAATTAAAATTGTTTCTTAATATATTATATATTTCTTATTCCAGTATTATATTTATAAATTGAATTTATTGTTAATATTTATAATATTATATTATAATGATTACAATTATTAGATGGTTAATATTTATATTTATATTGTTATTTATTATCTTTCAATGCTCTATATATTAGTTTTAAAATTTTGGGGACATGACAAACTACGTTCAAGGCTTATATATCAAGCCTATTATAGAGCCGAATGCTAAGAATCATTTGAGCCATGGCTCAGCTCATAATTATTCCTATCATTTTGTCTATTATGTGTATGAAAGTGGGCAACCCCGTCACCAATATTGATGTAAATTAATGAACGATGCTTATCATTCTATTCAAACTTTAGGGTAGAATGAATTTCCACCGATTTGGTGAAATGCATGATACCACTAGAATCAACTATATGTATATGGTTATGTTTCGAGAATGACCCCTTGTCATTATGTCATCTTTTTTAAGCCGAACGACCATGCATCGTTCGATATGTTGATGGAATGATAATTGCCTGTTATAATGTTGGTTTTTCATAAAATGATAATTCATGCAGACATATAGTGTGTCACTGCCAGTATATAGGCCTTAACAGGTCGAGGGTAGATTAATCCCTCGTGGCATTAAAAATGATCTTCCTCATCTATCAATAGGTATGTATACACACACACACATATATATGTACATACTTGGTTCATCAAGTGTTAAGCCATCACAGATTTGATGGCTAAATATACTCTGTTTCACAAGATAAAAGTGCCTTGGGTATGAGGATGATAGAACCATAAAGGAAACATTAAAATGGGTGTAAGTCGATAGCATGAATATCGACTTACGATATCATGCTTATCAATCCCCTTCTTTCTATTTTATGTTCTTATATGTATGAATTTGAAGGATGGGCATAATGTGTTTTTATCTAAATGTTCTGATTTTAATAGTAGGGAATAAATGTTGAGTTAGGTAAAATGACATATGGCTACTGTGTTAAACATTGATCAGAAACAAATTGAAAAAATTATTAGGAAACTAAATGGGATGACATTAGAATTAAACCAATTCATTTCAATCTTGATACGAATATATTGAATATGTATGACTGTTCAGAACATAATGAATTTAGGATAATCATTGGAACTATTGTACAGATGTTTTCTTATGTTGTAAATTGAATATTATGATTATTGAAAAACCAGCATTGTGCATCTAAAGAAATCAATGTTTCACTGAATATGGAAAAGAACTGCATACATAGTGGAATTTTTTCCTTAATCTTAAGAATGTATACACAATTTTTCCAAACTATGTTTATATGGAATATATGTGTACATGCATAAACTCATCATTTATGCATGTGCACATACATGCAATATACCTTCTTACTTCATCTTATTTATTCTTTTGATTAAGTTTGTTTAACTTCGTTTACAAAGGAAAGAACTGTAGAACTGGTATAGTGTTGATGTGCAAATGTTAATTGAATGACTAAATGGGTAGTACCAAAATTAAAAATACTACTTGCGTGATGCATGATGTAATGGAATGATACAATGTATTTGATAAACTATAGCACATTGATGTATGATGCTAGTAGATGGTAAGTTGCCTTCCAAGAAAGGGCGCCAGAGAGTTTAGATTTGATTTTCCAAATCTAACTTAAGTTGCATTTTGTAGCATGAGCTTGGCCAAGATTTGCAATCATTATTCAAAAAAAATTGTTTTATTTACTTATCCTCTCTTTCTTTACCTAACATGGAACTTGCATGTTCTAATAGTAGATAGAAATGCATGTAGTTAGGCATGCACCAGATTCCAACTTGCAAACTGTATCTCTTGCTAAGTGTTCTGTGTAGGGTCGGGTATTGTTTGATGGCTAGAAGAATTTCAGGGAAGCGTAGCTTTGTGGTTGGGTGGAAAAGCACCTGAACCATGTTCTCGTCTACCAATGGAGGTGAGCTATTGAAGAGGAATTTACATTGGAAATTCTATCTTATTTGATGTACTTGTATCATTGACTATGTGGTGATTGAATGCCAATTCAAACCATGTATACTGACTATTGGCATTTTGAAATGAATATACAACTAATTACTTTATGCTATATTGTGGTCATGAAATTTCTATGAAGGAAAATAACTATGGAATTTTTGTCTTAATTTATATTCATAATGTCAATAATTAATTTATTTGTGAAATATTACTTGGGCATGTTACATTGTGTCCTCAGGAAAATCTACTTGTGTGGTAAACTCCTAGTCTAGTAAAATCCCTACTTGGGTGAATTTGAGCTATTATTGGATGAATCTTCTCCATCTTGGGAAAATTTTCCTTAGCATATTGTTCGACCCATCATCAATCCTAGATAGCTGAATTTGAGTCTTTTTGGGTGAACCTAATCTATTGTTGGGTGATTTCATTCTTGGATGAATCTATGGCTTGCACAAGAAAATATGCTCTAGTTTGGGTAAATTCGGTGTCCATACAAAATCTGGAGAGAAAATGTTTCATACCATAGATAGCCAATGTTCTCTTGAGTCCAAAATTATAATCAAATAATATTTTTGCTTTATATCCAACTCAAAAGAATCACTTCCATCTCATTGACCGCCATTAAATTATCCAAAACATCACCCCCTTTGAACAAGGATTCAATAAAACACACCTAATCGACATCTAGACCACCTAGCATCACATATCCAAACTCATATACTTAGTCGAGATCCTAAATCTTAAAAAAAAGTCATTTGTAATGTTTTCTTGGGAGCTTATCCTATCCTAAGTTAGTAATCCCTCATTCAAACTATTTCACCTTGAGTCATAGGTATAGTTTGTATTGGTATCTCCTCTTGCTTGAGAATGTAGCCTATCTCAAGTAGGAAATCCATCCAATCAAACTTGAACATAGGTTCTTGACCATAGTTGATAGGATACTATCAACCGTCCATCCCAACAATCACCCCATTGATTTAACTACATCCTTGAAAATTAGGAGACCCTCACCATATCATCAAAATAATCGTAATACGAGCTTAAACCAAATCCTATATCTAAGCTTATTCTAAATCCCAATATAAGCTTACTCTAAATCCAAATATGATCTTTAGTAAATCCACATCTAATAGCTTTTGATATAAAAAAATCTTAAGATATCTTCTTCCCTATTCTTCTAATCCATTCTATTTACCTTCTAATCATCTATTCTCATTTCTTTCATCCATTCCCATCCAATCCAATATCATGAATCCTTATTCTCCCTCAACCATCACACCTCCATGCATTTCCACTGGTCATTCTTATGCTACCTTTGACAAGGGAACTCCATTTTATTGTCAATCCATAACTCCCTCATATTTTCCAATTGCATATCCCTCTCATCCAATATCCATACATCCGTCTTCTCCTCTAGGCATATCCTAGCCTCTATATTTTAGAGAGCACACCATAGCCTTCTCCCCTCCTCCAAATACACTATCTAATTCCTCTTATCTTAATCCACCATCCAATTTCTCCTATCTCAATCCACCTTCCAATCCCTCATACCTTAATTTTCCACCACATTCCAATCTATCTCCTATTTCTCATTCTCCACCTTCGTATAAGAAGGGAAACCAAAAACCCATCAAAATTCCCCCTCCAATCTTACTCACATCCTTCCTATCCATATTATCCACCCTTACTGATTTCATTATCACCTACCTCTTAAACAATGATAAAGAGGCCATGTTTAGAAACCTTCTTAGTATTAGTACCAAAATTCCATCCAATTTATCCTATCTCAATCCACCTTCCAATCCTTCATACCTTAATTATCTATCTAATCCTAATTTTCCAATCCATAATCCCAATCTTCCATCCATTCATAATATTCCATCTAATCCCAACCCTTCATCTAAGCCTAAAGCATATGTGTATCTTACTCTAGAAGTCCCACAATGACTTGTAGCAAAGAATCCATCACAAAATACACATCCCATAGTGGAAGAACCACATCGTCCAAATCAACTATCTCCAGTCATTAATGATGATTTCCTTCTCCATCCCACACCTATCATTCCTCTCCCAATGACTAACACAACCCAAAATATTGAAACCATCCAATCCAAATCCTCACATCATTCAACCCATTGAATCCATCCCATCCCCATCCTCATCTCATGTTCCTAGTATTATCCAACCACTATCCCATGAACCTCATGAAACCTCTATCCACTATTCAGAGTCTATCCAACACTCCTCCCCCATCCAACCATCCACATCAAATGAACTATGTCAATCTATTGACTCAAAGCATGATAACATAGATTCCCCTACATATCAAGATCAATCACCACCATCCACTCCATTAATATATTTGATGTCCATTATAATCCTATGTTTGATCATGATATCTATGATAATCCAATATTTTACCATGATTTTATTTCTTATAAGGACATACAAGATGATCCCCTTCCACCTTAAGATCACAACACACCTTCCACCTCGTCTCCCAATCCCCTTCCATCTCAAGATCAATGTACCTCCTCCACTCCATCTCATGATCCTCTTATCAATAAAGATAAATTCATCCCTTGTAATACCTCTCATAATCCATTATCAGCCCCTCATCCAAATAAAGATCCCACCATCCCATCTAATCCATCCCATGATCCTTTATCACCTCTTACCCAAACTATCCCAGCAACACCTCCATATCCCCTTAGTCCTCTTACTTTCACCAATTGTGGTTCTCTTGTTGCAAAAGAAAAAATAATATCCCTCACCTATCCTCCTCTACCTAGTAATGGAATTGTAGCATGATTCCAAAATAATAAACATCCTACTTTAAGCCAAATTCTCAAGAACATGAACTATCAAGGAAAAGGCTTGGGCCTGCATGAGCAAGGCATATTGGAGCCCATCCATATCAAAGAAAATCCATGAGAACAAGGCCTTGGCTACATATGTCAAGGCTCACAATAAAAAAATGTTTCTAAAAACTTTGTACAACCTAGGTGAGCCTGTTCTAAAAGAAAAATAGGTGCTTCCCATCACTCCTCCAAAAAAAATGTTTCAACCTGTCCTCCATCTTACACACCTAAAAAAATTATCACTATCTCGCCTTTATCTTCCAAATTAATTTTATGTCCTTTTGTCCCACAATCCACCACCACACATCCTCCATCTCATATCACTCATCCCTTCATCCACCAATCACCTATCCCTATCACCCATCATAAACATCCCACTCTCATAATCCCCAATTAAGATCAACAAAGGTTCACCTACATGAACTTCATCCAACATCCTTCATATATGCACCATCTCCAAAATACTACCTCTATCACTCTACTCATATTCTCTCCACATCATCCATCTGCTCGCACCCATACCATTTCTATTAGAAGCAATTTGGATGCCAAAGTAAAAATTCATACAACCAAACATCCACATGGATCTATAGATCATCATGTCCCCTCCAAATGGAATGGTGAAACAAAGATAAATCCAATCCAAAATACCAATCAATCCCAAAGGTGACAAAGACCCACCAAAGAAAAAAAAAATCAAAACCATGTGAATCCAAAATAAAAAATATGTAATGTGTGTATCATGAATTTTTTGTTTATATAGATGATTTAACTACTAAAAACCAAAAAAACACACAAATCGATACAAAAATTGGATTGGGCCAAAAAATAGCTCAAACCTCCATGGAATTTGATGAAAAACCACTATGTCGAAGCTCTTGTTGTGTAAATTATCACAAGATTAGAAATTTGTAAATGATACGGGTGGCTAGGTGGATAGGAAATAAATGGAAAGGAATCACCCCTTTCCTAATCCTAAGATTAGGAATGTGTAAATTATTAGGGGAGGGATTGGATGACAATTAGGATTTAAGTCAAGATTAGTGGGAAAGTGGGAAAATATGGAGGATGTGACATGTGAGGGGGGGATTTAAATAAATAATAAGTCATTTATTTAATTTTGGATGGGAGAAATTATGGATGGGTGCATTATTATTTACCCAAGGTTGGAATTTAGGGGGGAATAGGTAGAATAATTTTAGGAGAATGTTGGAACAAGGGAATATTTAATTAAATAATATAACATTATTTAATTAACATGGAGGATTGAGAAATCTAAATTAAATTAAATAAATAAGATAATTAATTTAATTTAGTAGATGAAGTGAATATAGATAAAAAAAACTATGCTAAAAATTTCCCAAATGATAGTGGTCAATTTTAGGTGTCTACATTTTTCCCCTCTTCAAAATAACGTTAAAATAATGATATTTTGAAGAAAATAAAAATATAGTCGACTCAAAGGAAGGACTGGATGAAAAGATGCCCCAATGTAGAGGAGGTAGAAGAAGAGGAAGTAGAAGAGAAATATGATGTGGATAGGTAATGCCCACTCAAGAGGATGTTAGAAAAAAGGGGGCTCAGGCATCCTTTTGATAGATGGAAAAGAAACCTGAGAGAGGATTCACATGGAAAAATAAGGAAGAATGATGAAATAATGGACAAAGACAAAGGAAAAATAAATAAAGAAGAGGAAAAACAGTGATTAAGGTAGGTATAAATAGGAATTAGTGGGGTAATTACTATTCATTTTAACCTAATCACCTGTTATGCCTTGCATAACCACCCAACTTTGCTAAGGAACAAAATGGGTCCCCCTTTGTCCTTTTGTAATTTTGGGTCTTTGGTTTTCTGCCTTAGGCGTTTTTCTTTTGTTTTGTCGGATGCGGAACTGGGACCAATACCGAGCTTGGAATACTTTCAAAAGTTCATGGTTTTGTGCCGTTCCCGGTTCCAGTTCTGACAATTCCTCTTTTTGTGTCTTTTGTTCTATCAGAGCTGGGTCCGGATCTGAATTGGAACATTGAACTCTTCAAGGTTCCCGATCCGTGTTCCATCCTGGCCCGACCTCGCCTTTCCCTTTATTTCTTGTGGTCAGTCATTTTCTCCCTTTGGTTGTGTGTCTTGTGCCTTAGGTGTTTTCTTTTCGACCTTAGGCATTTTTCTTTTTAGCGGACCTGGAACCGGAACAGAAACTGAACTTGGAATTCCTTCTAAGTTTTGTTTTCTATTCCTTCCCCGGCCCCGGTTCTGCCTCTTTTTTTTTTCTATCTCGCACGTCTTTTCGTTTTGTTCTGGCGGACCCGGAACTGGAACTAGAACCGAACCCTGAAACTTTCAAAAGTTTCAGGTTCGGGTTCCGTTCTGATCCCGGTTCCGCATGTCCTGTTCTTTTTCTTTTGTTCCCTTTTGTTTTGTCGCGGGGTCTTCTTCTTCCTTTCCCCTTTTCTTTTTCGTTCTTTTGGTCGTCTCTTTGTATGTTGTCGGAGGCGGGATCGGAACGAAATCCGAAACTGAAACTTTGAAGAAGTTTCAATCTAGGATTTAGTTCTGTCCCCGCCCCCGTTGTGTTTCGCCGAGATCAATTTTTCTTCGATCCCACCTGTGTGTGTTTCCATCTTTTTTCCCTTCGTGTTTTGGTTTCTTTCGCAGACACGGAGCCGGAACGAGAGCTGAACTGGGAAATGATTGTCGTTCCCATGGCTTGTTCCCATCCCGACTCTCATCCTGGTTCTGATTTCTTTTTCACCTCGCCCCCACCAATTTTAAGGGTGAGGGATGTTGTTTCTCGGTCGTATTTTGTCTCGATCTCGGTTCCGTCGGGATTCGTCCAATTTTTCCTCTCGGTCCCGGTTCGGTCTTGGTTCTGCCCCCACCAGTTTTGAAGGTAGGCGTTGTCTTGGTCCCGCTTTTTCCCCCACCAGAGTTGTGTTTCTTTTGATAAAATTGAAGGCATGATAAATAATGATATATTTTATTTTCCTTTGAGAACTAATGGAGGCATCTATTTTGCAGGATCGAGTTATTTATTTGAAGATGTCTCTCGAGGAAGTTTCGCCAAAGGATGTAAGTTCGGCGTGATGTCTAGCCAAAGAAATAGAGTCTTGCCGACTCGGAGAGTCTCGACGAGGGGAGGTGACTTTGGTGAGAGGTCTTGCCAGCTTGGTAGGGTCTCGCCGATATATTTTGTGCCCTCGGTGTAGCATGTTGATCATGGTGTAACCTCTCGCCGACCAAGCGAAGTCTCCCCGAAATGAAATGAGTTCTCGGCGAAAGGACGTGACTTCGATGTAGTGTCTCGGCGAAGGAAGTTAGTCTCACCGACAACTTGCAGAAGGACAGATCTGGAGTGGGAAGAAGGCTGAAGAAGAAGGAGGGAGAAACCGTGAGTCATAGTGATAGCTAGTGTCTACTGACAGGGGTAGTTCGGCATTAATGGTGATATTTTAGGGCATTCAAGGCTGCTCCGCTGGAGTTCAAAGGTGGACACAAAGGCGTAGGAGTTAATGTTGTAAGCTGCAAAAGATCTGAGATCATCCCTGGGATAATCTTTTACCGACATGGACAGCAGGGATTCGCATTTAATGCGGAACCAACTTCCTTCAAAAGATCTAGACGTCGACTCTCTTGCACAGACGGATATTTTGTAAACCCTAAAAATAGGGGCCGACATTCTTTTCGAGAGGTGGTGTATATATGGCATTCTTTCCTCTTTGTAAAGGGTTAGAAGTAAAAAAAAGAAAAATTTAGTAGAAATAGAAAAGGAATCGAGTAGACAGTTCTAGATAGATTTAGAAGAGTAGGGATTTTCTGAAGGATAGAGGAGATAGAACTGCATCCTGTTTCTTAGTAAAGGGAGCTTCTTTTGTCTTCTTAGTTAGGAGTTAGATTCAGCATAGAAAGTAATGTATCTTTCCAATTTCCTGAGTGTAGATGGAAGCAGTCTGAAGACACAGGTTTTCTGTACACTAGTGATTGTGCTAGATTTGTAAATGTTGCTTATCTGTCTTACTAACAGTAGAAGCAACCAGATTCAAATCTACTTCATATTGTGTTCCAGAATGGTATTTACCTTGAGTTAATCATTTGATTTTGAAAGCTTCCAAGGAATGAAAATCTTATTTTGTGTTTTGCTTAAATGGTAATTTATAATCAGTTGTTGAAATCAACACTGTGAATGAATGCAACTGTGTGTTAATCACAAGTTAATTTTGTTCTTCAGTATTAGTTAGCAATTCCTTGAGAGGTAACAAGTTTGGTTAAGTTAGATGAATTATCATTCTTTTTAGTACCAAAACCTTGATTTATCTTTTTAAAGTAGGTTTAAATTAAAGTAGGTTTAAATTCATGCTCGATCTTAGAACAATCCACAAGCTCAACACCAACAGGCCCCTTGAATATTACTGTTACATTGACCATTGAACAACATCAGCACAGTTGAGAACCAACTACAAAGACCTTGGGAGCTAAGACATCCATGTGTTGTCTTTCTCTTTCAGGAGAAACAAAATAGCAATATTATGTTTAACTATTGATGCGCCATTTCCATAGTCAACAGAAGCTTGCACTAGGAGGGCCAGAACGGAAAACTGGATAAAACTAGGTTTTTCTCACCAGAAAGGTCTCGTAGAGTTCTTCGATCAGCTGAAAATCCACCGCCTTTGATAGAACTCAAGACCCCAGTAAGACACAAGAATCACAAGACTGGCTCAAACATCATACCACCCTTATCAGCTCCGCTCACTCCGCCAGGATTTTCACCAATACCTCAGTGGATACCTATCAATCCACCCCCACCAATGGCATTCTTTCAGAATAATTCCTCTCCATTGGGGACTATTCCTGGAGGTTTTCACGACATGCCTAAGAACCCTGAAAGATTCTTCCCCAAGTACATTCATGGCGAATCAAGGAGTGTTGAAGAGCACATACAAGCCTTTAAGGATGCTTGTACTAGAGCTTAGATAGCTCACCATGATGTAGTTTGTAGATTGTTCCCTTACTCCTTAGGGGATATGGCATACAATTGGTACCTTAATCTTCCTCAAGGTTCCATTCTGACCTGGACACACTTGGAAAATGCTTTCATCAATCAGTTCAGGGTTTATGTGGATCCAACTCTTTTATACCACCAATTTGCTACCATCAGGAAAGAGCCATGTGAATCCTTGCCCTTGTTCAACACTAGGTTCCAACGAATGTATAGGAGATTGCAAGATCCCTACCTAGTCGCTGAGAATAGTGCCATTCAAGCTTACTTTAGAGTTATAGAACCCTTGCTTGGCGTATTCTTGCAAAGGACTTATCAACCAGCTGATATTGATTCTCTATCCAAAGTCTATCATTTAGCTATCAAGCTACAACAACAAATTAGTTCTCAACAAGGAAGTCTGGGAGGAGGTTTCCCTTCAATAGGATATCAGATGCATAGCCCAACCCCTCTATTCAATACTGTCTCGGGAATGTCTCCTTCCCATTACGGGCCTATGTCTAAATTGCAAACTCAACCTCCTGTTCCATTCTTTGCTAATGAAACTCCTGACTTCTTCCAACAACCACAGGTTCCTAAAAATTCCCATAGTCATCATAACCAAATTGGAACACCAAATCATGGTGGTCAGCCACCTGTTGCTAAGAGTGTGGAAAGTGAGAAGACAATTCAGCTTACAAATGAGGTAGAAACCTTGAAGAAAACATTGTCCCAAGTCACAAATGACATGGCTCAGCTTCGATTGAACCCTTCCCAAAACCAAGGTAACTACCCTAATCAAAAAAACATCAGGGTAACTATCAGAATCATAACAATTACAACCAAAGGGGTTATCATGGCCAAAACTCCTCTAACCAAGGGTATCAAAATCAAAATAGAGGATATAACCAAAGGCCAAATAACAACAGACAATGGAATATAGGGCCCAATAATGGTGGAGTTCCTCATAACTATCAAGCAAATGAGGAGAGATCACATACTGCAAACGTGGCTGACCTCAACTTCATGACTAATTGGTGCAGGCTGCATGATACTGCAACTCATTCTGAGGTGAATTGCCCTGAAATGGAGAAAGTTGTCAAGATGGCACATGTAGATGCCCAAACATTCCAAGGGAATCCTCACAAAGAAGGCGGCTCAGTAGATACAACAATGACTTATGACTTCTTTGAGGAGGAACCTTCATTCCCAAGGCAAGAGGAGAATGAACCAGAGGAAGATTCATATGATGCCCAAGCCTTTCAGACGAAAGGGGGACACTTCCTGAGAAATCAGAATAAGGGTCCATTCACTACATAAGCACCACCTAATCACATGGTGCCTCCAAATCAAAGTGTATATAATAACCCTCCTCCACCAAAAGGCCCGCTTGACTTCCATAACAAGGGTAATTCCTTTGGTGTTTTCAAAGGTAATGCGAGTTGTAACACATAATTTGACATTGTTTCTGAGATGTAGAAATAGAAAACTTCTTTTTCATATTTTGACATCCTAAAGTGGTGCCTTGCCTAACGGGAGATAGTGCTGAAAGCCTTGGAGCAAGTTGATAAATCAAAAGGAAAGAACAAGGTGGCACCTACTGGGGACGTGAACACAACCTTGTACAGAAACAAGGTAGGTACTCCACCATTTCTTTTTAGTTTAAGGATTTGTGGGAGGAACCTACACAATTGTCTGTTAGATTCAGGGGCTTCATGCAATGTTATGCTATTTTCCATATGCAAGAAGTTAGGATTGAACCCTGTACAAACGAATAAGAAGGTCATTCAACTTGACAAGACAGAGGTTAATATAGTGGGAGAATTAAGAAACATACATGTGCAAGTAGGATTTGACCCTAGGATCCTAACCAACATAGATATTCAGGTAGTAGACATTCCCGAGACCTATGGTATGCTGCTGAGCAGAGATTTGATGAAAGGTATAGGGGGATATCTCTCCCTTGACTTTTCACATATGTGGTTACCATGGAGGGGAATTCCCACGTAGATTAGGATTGAAAGTGAACCCCGCCTCAAGCATATCATCACTTAATATGATTGCCCCAATGAGGTAGCCTATTTTGAAAACAGGATTGGGGTTTATAAAAGGGATTAAATTTTAACCTTTTCTGTTCTTGATCCTAAAGAGCTGCCAATACCAAAGTTCCATGATCTTGTGATTAATGAAAACCAACAAGCATTGATCAACAAGCTACAACAGGATCAGCTGGTCTTAGAGGAAGATACCGATCTGCAGAATCTTCTACTCCCTAATTGGTGCAGGGTACATTACCAAAATCATTTTGAATTGACTTGGCAAACCTGCATTGACATTTTAAATCATGTTTCCCAAGCTGAGGATGCTAGCTCAAGTCACCCGGAGACCATTGCAGACCGCTTCTCATTTGAAGCCAAAGAAGCAATAATGCTAACTAGGGATAAGATACTTTCGAAAGGAATTCCTTCTAAAATCCAACTTGACTTAGTTACATTTCCAAACCAACATATTTATGTAGAACAACTCCAAGATTTTCCCGACACCCCTGCACTCACAAGTATGCCGAAACCTAATGGATCCATCAAAGAGGCAAGTGATTGTCAGAAGGATAACCTTGGGTCACATAATACATCTATGCAGGGATTGGGAATTACTCCTGAGGAACCTATTGAACACCCGTCCCCTATATCTAATCCAAAAGATCAAGGAGCCCCACCTTTGGCTAATCCTATCCAAATTCCCGCAATGACCTCAAAAGGATTAACCCCGGATCATGATCAGCTGTGGACCCTCACGTTTGATGGATCCAAATCTAAGACAGGTTGTGGTGTTGGGATTGAACTAACCAGCCTGAAAGGGAAAACCTTCTTTGCTTCTTATAGGTTGTAGTTCGGGTGCACTAACAACGTAGCTGAATATGAAGCTCTAACTCGAGGGCTGATGTTCACACATAAGAAGAAGGTCATAGCCTTGATGGTCAAAGGAGATTCAAAAATTGTTATCAAGCAAGTGTGCAACCAATACACATGTCACAATAGAAGGATGGTAGCTTATAGAAATCAGGTATGGAACTTGATTGAAGAATTTGATGCCTTTGGGATTAGCTTAATCCCTAGAGAAGAGAATCAGATAGCCGATTCATTAGTTGTTGCTGCAAGCACCTTGGAACCTATGCAAGGCTCAAAGCTTAAGAAATTCTTAGTGGAATTAATTTCCACCCCTACAGTTCCTAAAAATGTCAGGAACTTTCAAGTCTTTGATGATGATCGACATATTCTTGCTTTCCTAGCAAGCTCAGATGTTTTCGAAGGACAGATCATTGATGAGTCCAATAGGGATCAAGGAGATTGGAACCCTGAAGATTGTGATAAGGAAGGGGTCCTCAATTTAAAGAGCAATAGCATTCCCAAGGGAATGGTGGCCTTGGAAATAATTTTTGACTCAGACCCAAGGGCTCGAGAGAAGATATCAGTTGAAGATAAAGGAGGTGAATATGAAATTGTTAACTTAACTGATTTTGGCCCTGAAAAGAATGTCTACATAGGGAAAGCCTGCCCTGAATCAATCAGAAAAGACATATTGATGGAACTGAAGAAAGATATTACTGCAGTAGCCTAGGGGTATGAAGACCTAAAGAAATTTGATGTTACTGTAATGACTCATACTATTCCCCTCAAGCCCAAAGCTAAGCCATTTTGACAAAAATAGCACCCTGTCAACACCCTGATTGAACCATTGATCTTCAAAGAAGTTCAAAAATTGCTTTCTACAAGGATAATCTTCCCTATATGCCATTCAATGTGGGTGGCTAACTTAGTTCCAGTTCGTAAGAAAAATGGAGAGATCAGGCTATGTGTAGACTTCAGAAATTTGAATAGAGCTTTAGAGAAAGACAACTACCCACTCCCTTCACTGGACGAAGTCTTGCAGAATGTCAATGGATCTCAGATGATATCATTCTTGGATGGTTACTCCTAATAGAATCAGGTGATGGTTAACTATGAAGATAGGATGAAGACAACCTTTAGTACAAAGTGGGGAACATATGCTTATAGAAGGATGCCATTTGGCTTAATAAACACTGGAGTAACTTTTCAACGTGCTATGGACATAGCATTTAAAGACTTAATCGGTAAATGCATTATTGTTTACATGGATGACTTGACAGTATTCTCCAAAGATAGACTGAACCACGGCGCAGACTTAGCCAAACTTCTTCAAATATGTATCTAGTATGGAGTCTCCTTGAATCCCAAAAAGTGTGTGTTCGAAGTTTCTGAAGGGAAGCTTATGGGACACATAATCTCAAAAAGAGGAATATCAATCGACCCAGATCGAGTTGAGTCCATCCTCAAGATAGCCATACCAGGAAGCAAGAAAGAAATGAGGTCTTTCTTTGGAAAGATCAACTTTGTGAGAAATTTTATCACAGGCTTCGCAGAAATTGTAAAACCATTGAATGAAATGATGAAGAAAGATGCCAAAATAGAGTGGAGTGATGAGGCAAAGGATGAATTTTCTCAAGTCAAGCAATCCATCTTGGAGCTCCGGTCCTCACTAGCCCTGACTACTTGAGGCCGTTCTATATTTATTCTTTTGCCTCTGAACATTCTTGTGCAGCTGTCCTAACTCAACGAAGAGAAGAGGGGGAAGAGAGGCCAATCACCTTCATGAGCTCCCCATTTAAGAATGCTGAGATCAAATACCCGCCTCTTGAGAAACAAGCTTTTGCGCTGGTCCGAGCTGTCAAAAAGTTCAGGCACTACATTCTCCAAAGCCAAATCATTGTTCTAGTTCCTGACGCTGCTGTGAAGTCTCTACTTATGCAGAGCGAGCTAGGAGAAAGAAGAGGAAAATGGATGGCCATCTTGCAAGAGTTCGATCTAGAGATACGCCCTATGAAACTTGTCTAAGGTTTGGGTCTGTCTAAAAAAATGGCTGATGTTGGTGACAACATCATTTGTCAGCAATAGACAACTCAATCCTTCTCAAAAGACCTTTGGTATGTTGATATCATTAGTTTCATCCTCAACAATCGATGTCCAAAGGGAATGAACGCCACCCAAAGGAGAGCACTAAGAATGAAGAGCTCCCATTATATGCCCAAAGGAGGATTACTATACAGGAAGAATTTTAAGGGAGTGTACCTACGATTCCTTGATCAGCAAGAGGCTAAACATGTGATCTTTGAGTTTCATGGGAAACACGGCATGGGTCATGGTTCTACAGATTCATTGGCACACTAGATCCTCAGATCCGGTTATTACTGGATGTATCTGTTCAAGGATGCCCATCAACATACAAGAACATGTCATATATGCTAGATCTCTGCATCAAAAGAATGCCATGCAACCATTCCATTGCAACCTGTCTATGAGGTAAGGCCATTTTCCCAATGGGCACTGGACTTTATTGAGGTAATTAACCCAAATTCCTCTATAGAACACAAGTTTATTTTGACTGCTACTGATTACTGCACAAGATGGGCATAGGCTATACCTTGCAAGAATAGCACAACATAGGTTGTGATCAAGTTCCTCACTGAATGCATCACCACTAGGTTTGGGATACCCTTCACTCTGGTATGTGACAATGGATCTGCCTTTTCTTCTACTGAATTTATTTCATGGGCTTATGATCACAAAATTGTTTTAAAGTATTCTTCAAACTATTACCCACAAGGCAATGGAGTTGCGAAATCAACCAATAAGAATCTCTTAGGGGTAATTAAAAAATTGTTAGAAAACAACCCTAGGGACTAGCATACCCAGCTGAGATTTGCATTATGGGCAGATAGGACTAGGATTAAGGATGCTTTAAAGACTTCACCATTCAAACTAGTGTATGGACAAGAGCCTGTGTTTCCTATTCATTTACAAATACCTATCCTTGAGTTCATGCAGAAATTCTACTCTAGTGATGATATGATAGAAGTAAGATTAGTTTCCTTGTTAAAATTAGAAGAGGAGAGGGATTCCGCCCTGCAACAATTCTTTAGACATTAGGCTATTGTCAAACGTTGGTTTGACAAAAGAGCCAAAATCAAGGCTTTTAGGATATCGGACCTTGTGTTTGGGATAAAGCTAGTGAAAAGAAGGGAAGTCACCAAAAGTTCGATAAGCTCTGGTTAGGTCCCTATCAGACTGTTGAGATCCTAGGAGAAAATGCTTTCAGACTGAGTAGTTTAACTGGAGAACCTGTTCCCTTGCCTGTCAATGGGCAGTTTCTTAAGCATTATTTCGAGTCATAAAACTTGCTAATTCTCTGTTCTGCATGTAAGTAGTCTGCTGTTCATTGTGTAAATAATTTGTTTGTTTCCTATTGTAAATAATTTTCTTTTTTGTTGTTGTAAATAGTCTTGTTTGTTTGTTTGTCTTTTCTTTCTGTTCCTTTGTTTCCTCTGTTGTCACTTTTTGTCTTGTTTTGTTCTCTGGGGTTTATCTATTCTTCCCCTCTTTAGGTAGTGGGTTGTTATCTGATGCATACTTTGGTTGTTAGGAGAGAAGTGGTTTAGATATTTTTAGGTTTGCTGATTGGGTGATTTTGTCCTAAATTCTTTGTTTTATGCCCATTGTCAATAAGAGTTGTGGAAAGTCTTGAAAGCAAGGTGCAAATTAAATAACCTTCATTAGCTCCCTCTGAATCTTTCACAAATCATCAAGACCATCACCTCTTGTAAGGGTATATCCGTCCTAGGATGATAGTGTTGCAAGATTTGAGTGAAAAATCCGATCTCCCAAGTGCTGTTATGAGGTCCATGGTAGTTTTCAACCCAAAATAGATGTTAAACATCTGACATATTGAAAAAAAATGATGAATGAAATATCTGAAACTCCAAGAGAAAAGAATTATCTAAAGAGAAAAGAGGACTCAATATGAATGGGTGATTCCAGTATCTCTATTGGGGCTATAGACGCCTAGTTGGCAGTAAAGCAATGCTGTGAGAAAACTAGAGGTATGTCCGTCAGGGCTATGGATGCCTGACTGGCAGCGGAGCAATGCCCAGGATATCATTGCACAACAGCTAAAGGGGATCAACTCATGTAGCTCAAATCTTGCACATTGTTGTCCGAAAGATGAAGAAAACTTTATAAAAAAGTGATGCACAATCAAGCACACACATAGATTCAAGGGGTAGCCATTGTTGATTTACGTATGAGATTCTAGCTCAACCTTGGTTGTTAAAATTGACCCAACTGGAGTTGTGATGTTCATAAACTAGGAGTTCTGGGTAGCTGAATTCTTCAAGTTCTTGAAAATGGTTAAACCATTTTCCTAGCCGAGTCGCCATTTGTTATGCCTTGCATAACCACCCCATTTTGCTAAGGAACAAAATGGGTCCCCCTTTGTCCTTTTGTAATTTTGGGCCTTTGGTTTTCTACCTTAGGCATTTTTCTTTTGTTTTGTCGGATGTGGAACTGGGACCAATACCGAGCTTGGAATACTTTCAAAAGTTTCTGGTTTTGTGTCGTTCCCGGTTCTGGTTCCGACAATTCCTCTTTTGGTGTCTTTTGTTCTATCAGAGCTGGGTCCAGATCTGAATCAGAACATTGAACTCTTCAAGGTTCCCGATCCGTGTTCCATACCGGCCCCGACCTCGCCTTTCCCTTTATTTCTTGTGGTCGATTGTTTTCTGCCTTTGGTTTTGTGTCCTGTGGCTTAGGTGTTTTCTTTTTGACCTTAGGAATTTTTCTTTTTGGTGGACCCGGAACTGGAATGGAAACCAAACTTGGAATTCCTTCTAAGTTTTGTTTTCTATTCCTTCCCTGGTCCCGGTTCTGCCTCTTTTGTTTTTCTATCTCGCGCATCTTTTCGTTTTGTTCTGGCGGACCCAGAACCGGAACTGGAACTGAACCCTAAAACTTTCAAAAGTTTCACATTCGAGTTCCATTTCGATCTCGGTTCTGCATGTCCTGTTCTTTTTCTTTTGTTCCCTTTTTTTTTGTCACAGGGTCTTCTTCTTCCTTTCCCCTTTTATTTTTCATTCTTTTGGTCGTCTCTTTGTATGTTGTCGGAGGCGGGATCAGAACGAAATCCGAAACTAAAAATTTGAATAAGTTTCAATCTCGGATTTAGTTCTGTCCCCGCCCCCATTGTGTTTCACCCAGGATCGATTTTGCTTCAATCCCGCTTGTGTGTGTTTCCATCTTTTTTCCCTTCGCGTTGTGGTTTCTTTCACGGATGCGGAGCCGGAACAAGAGCTGAACTAGGAAATGATTGTCATTCCCATGGCTTGTTCCCATCCTGACTCCGGTCCCGATTCTGATTTCTTTTTCACCCCGCCCCCGCCAGTTTTAAGGGCGAGGGATGTTGTTTCTTGGTCATATTTTGTCCCGATCCCGATTCCGTCGGGATTCATCCAATTTTGCCTCTTGGTCCCAGTTCGGTCTTGGTTCCGCCCCCGCCAGTTCTGAAGGTAGGTGTTGTCTTGGTCCCGCTTCCGCCCCCACCAGAGTTGTGTTTCTTTTTGATAAAATTGAAGGCATGATAAATAATGATATATTTTATTTTCCTTTGAGAACTAATGGAGGCATCTGTTTTGCAGGATCGAGTTATTTATTTGAAGATGTCTCTCGAGGAAGTTTTACCAAAGGATGTAAGTTTGGCATGATGTTTGACCGAAGAAATAGAGTCTTGCCGACTCAAAGAGTCTCGACGAGGGGAGGTGACTTCGGTGAGAGGTCTCGCCGACATATTTTGTGCCCTCAGTGTAGCATGTTGAGCGCGGTGTAACGTCTCGCCGACCAAGCGAAGTCTCCCCGAAATGAAATGAGTTCTCGGCGAAAGGACGTGACTTTGGTGTAGTGTCTCGGTGAAGGAATTTAGTCTCACCGACAACTTGCAGAAGGATAGATCTGGAGCGGGAAGAGGGCCGAAGAAGGAGGGCGAAACCGTGAGTCATAGTGACAGCTGGTGTCTACTGACAGGGGTAGTTCAGCATTAATGGTGATATTTTAGGGCATTCAAGGCTACTCCGCTGGAGTTCGAAGGTGGACACAGAGGCGTAGGAGTTAATGTTGTAAGCTGCAAAAGATCTGAGATCATCCCTGGGATAATCTTTTACCGACATGGACAGCAGGGATTCGCATTTAATGTGGAATCAACTTCCTTCAAAAGATCTGGACGCCGACTCTCTTGCACGGACGGATATTTTGTAAACCCTAAAAACAAGGGCCAACATTCTTTTCGAGAGGTGGTGTATATATGGCATTCTTGCCTCTTTGTAAAGGGTTAGAAGTAAAAAAAAGATAAAGTTAGCAGAAATAGAAAAGGAATAGAGTAGACAGTTCTAGATAGATTTAGAAGAGTAGGGATTTTCTAAAGGATAGAGGAGATAGAACTGCATTCTGTTTCTTAGTAAAGGGAGCTTCTTTTGCCTTCTTAGTTAGGAGTTAGATTCAACATAGAAAGTAATGTATCTTTCTAGTTTCCTGAGTGTAGATGGAAGCAGTATGAAGAGACAGGTTTTATGTACACTGGTGATTGTGCCAGATTTGTAAATGTTGCTTATCTGTCTTACTAACAGTAGAAGCAACCAGATTCAAATCTACTTCATATTGTGTTCTAGAATGGTATTTACCTTGAGTTAATCATTTGATTTTGAAAGCTTCCAAGGAATGAAAATCTTATTTTGTGTTTTGCTTAAATGGTAATTTATAATCAGTTGTTGAAATCAACACTGTGAATGAATGCAACTGTGTGTTAATCACAAGTTAACTTTGTTCTTCAGTTTTAGTTAGCAATTCCTTGAGAGGTAACAAGTCTGGTTAAGTTAGATGAATTATCATTCTTTTCAGTACCAAAACCTTGATTTATCTTTTTATGTTTCTTTAAAAACCCCAGTTAAAGTAGGTTTAAATTCATGCTCAATCTTAGAACAATCCACAAGCTCAAAACCAGTAGGGCCCTTGAATATTACTGTTACATTGACCATTGAGCAACATCAGCACAGTTGAAAACCAACTACAAAGACCTTGGGAGCTAAGACATCCATGTGTTTTCTTTCTCTTTCAGGATAAACAAAATAGCAATATTATGTTTAACTGTTGTTGTGCCATTTCCATAGTCAACATGACCTAAGAGATTAAGTGAAGAAGTGAGAAGAAGATGTGAGACAAAATGGAACTCATAGGAGCACTAGGACACCATAGGGATCAAGTGAGGATAACAACACAACAACAAGGTCGAGGGGCTCAGGTACATAATTTCCAACTTGCCCATGTGCTTTCATTTTTAGCATTTATTGCATGTACCAAAATTTTGGCAACATGGATCCATCCAATCAGATAGGGTGGATCTGCCCATAGAGGGTGATGGGCCTAGGAAATATTTAGTTTTATTCCTTTTAATTTGTATTTTAACATTTCAGGCTACTTATCTTATAGACAATCATGAACCTTATATATCTTTTATGTCTTTTATGCATCATGAACCAAACCTTACTATATGGAAATATAATTATGATTGATGATGTTTGCCTGGATAAATGTATGAATGTTTATGAAATTCAATATGATTATGTGTTAATTCATGGTTGATTAAGGATGTGTATACTTTTGATGAATCACATTCTTGACCACACGCCTTGATACTAAAATTATAGAGAAAGAACCAAACTCACTCTCAATTCGTTCCTCACCCAAATCATCAAAATACAAATTACAAAGACTTTGTAGAGGATAACCTCCAACATTAACAATTATAGGTTCCAATTTTTAGATCACTTCTCAATTTCAAAATTACATACTAGAAAATCAAAATATTTTTATTTATTCAGTTTCATGGAAGTACCTTACAAAGACATAGACAACTTCATTGCCCTCTGCATTCTGTTACCTATTACCTCTATTCATCTTCTCGTGATGTCTCTCTCTACATCCTTTATTTCCTACATGGAAATTTTTTCAGTCTACCATAGTTCTCTATACACTTAGCCTTCTCTCTTCTTTAAAACTTTTATTAGCTTTCAATCTATCCCATTCATGAATCTCTCTTCCATTGTTGGGCCTTCTTCACTCACAGCCTTCACTTATTCTATGGTGTTGCGCACCCCTTAATTGACCAATTTTTTCTCTTTTATCCCTTTAATGGCATGGCTCTTGCAATGCCCAATCTGTACTTTTTTTTTGGCTTCCATCATGTGCTAATTCTATTTACCCTCATGGTGCCCTCTTAACTTACAACACAATATCCTTCATATATTAGTGGTGTGGGATCTGTTGTTTACTTGTAATTCAAACTTTGTTCTTTTGAATTCCCTTTACATAGCTTTCAATTCCCATCAAAATTCTTCAATGTTGTGTTTTATGCAAATGCTAGACTCCTCAATGGCGCAAGCTGCTAGTCTTTTAATCTGCTTGTGCATCGTCTCTCTAGTGCAATTTGTCTTTCACCATGATCTTGATACTGTGCACCCCATCACTAATATATTTCATATTGTCTTTGGCTTACATTCCTTTTCCCTCCTATGTGAGGACTCTAATGTCTGTACATAGATTTTAAAATTATGCCTTCCTCCATCGCCATAACTCCTTTGTATTTACCCAACAAATTTCAATTATTAATTTGCCATCAACCTTGGCATGGCTCTTCCTCCTTTTGCAATAACCGCCTCTTTTTTCTTTGTTTTAACTACCCAAAACTAACTTTTCTTCTTTTCCCAACGAGAAAGGAGAGTAAGTTTCTTGATGCCATTGGTAGGATGCCACATGTCACAAGAAAAACAAAACAAAGAAAATGAGCCAACACCAACAGTCAAAGCAACAAAGCAAAACTAAAAAATTGCAAACCAAAAATTGGAAGTATTAAGTGTCGATGCCCTTGCATCAACTTTAGATGAAACTAACCTCTTGCAGCCAAAAAAACTGTAGCCTAGAGCAATTGGATTGAACAGCCCGTTGCCAAAGGATTTCAGGTAGATTTTAGGGGAGAGTCTAGAATGCTAAGGACATGATAGTTATAGGAAATAATGAAGACAATCATTGAAGTAGTCAATCGTGAGTCACCGGATCATCTAACAAGATGACAAGAGGAAGAAGTGTGTATTGATAAGGAAGCCAATGCAACTATTCTCATAGAGCATGTCTCTGTCAAACTGTTAGGGAAGAGTATCAATCCTATTTGTCTTCCATCTTTTTTTAGTTATAGTTTTAGTTGCAAAGAATTTCTCTCTCTCTATTTTGGAGGGTGGAAATCTGCATTTAATTTCTATTTTTAGTCCTTATGTAAATAAAACTCCTCCCGAGCCTATATAGTTGGATTGACAGTTGAGGAGTAGATCTAGTTAGAGATATATGTTTTGATAGTTCTAGTTTTGTTTCACATACAATACTTTATTGTTGGTTTTCTGTTATGCACTCATGAATGAAAAAATTGTGAAGATTCTTGTCAGATTGTAGAGTTTAGTTATATACAATAAAGATGTTCTAGTTTACTATTATAATTAGTTGATTTAAGTATCACATATTTGGTTTCTCTTGTGGGTACAACAACTTGAGAAAGGGCCACTTGAGGTACTGCTCACTCACCTTAATTTCTTTTATTAGAATAGAAGATTACATTATTGCATTTATTTCAAGTAGATTCTCAATTACATGAACATGAGTGATATCTTGTATCATGAATTAGGTTCTATAATATGTCCTTCAGTCATTCTCTAGAGAGGTCAAGTAGTTAGAAGTAAGAGTCAATAGTGTTAGTGAATTGAAAATTTCTCAAGTTTAGCAGTTAATAGTTATAGTGTTAAGTTGAAGGTACCCATAGCATCAGTAGTAGATTAAGTTATCTCCCCTATTTTGCAAGTTAACACTTTATTTACTTTTCCAACCTTTACTATTTTCCTATACATGTGTAAACCACCTATACTCACTGATATAGATTTATAGAGTCCATGAATGCACATACAATGCCAACATCATCAAAAGCTTGCAAAGCCCTAGTTGATAATTAAATGAAGTCTTTGCAAGGGTTTAGTGAACTTTTCAGCTAGGAACTCGTCCTCTAAATTGTGTGTCTAGCACCAAGTTGATTGAGCATTAGTTGAGGCCTTAAATTTTGGTGTTGTTGTAGGGGATGGTGCAACATTTAGGGTTCTCTTGTGTAATTTCATGCTTTTGTACCTTAAATATTTTGATTTCAGCATTAGGATAATTAGGTTTTAATCCACCAACATAAAAATGTTTTACTAAAATTGTGCAAGAGCATATGATCCAAAAAGTTACAACTATTGTATACAGAGGTGGTGGGACACTATGGGAAGATTTATCCCATCAACACACAAAGCTTTAGAGAATACTGGTGATCAAAGTGAATAGAGCGAGAGTATTCTTGAAGAAGAATCATACCTGACAGTAATATCCACATCAAATATAGAGGAGACTTCCTATACACAAATCATCGCTATGGGTGATATAGCGATGTTGTAGTGGAATACCCACCAGAGCATGTGAATTTTGGTTTTCCCATTGCCAACCAAGAGAGAGAAGCTTCCCTGAAGAACATACTACCTTCAACATTACATGTCTTCTATAGGTTGGTCATAGAGGATCCAGATACCTTCCCTTTTGAGTTTTATGTGTTATGTAGAAGTTATGATTATACAACAAATGGACATGTAGGCTCAAACTATTCCTAGAGACATGGAAGGATGTTGCTTTGAGATGGTTTATGGGTTTGGGAAGAGATGTTATTCCAAATTGGAATACCATGAAGATAAATTTCCTGGAAAATTACCAAGACTATTTTAGAGGAATAGATAGAAAGAGAGATGACATATTTAGGATGTCACAAAAGGAGGATGAATCCTTGAAAGACTACATGGAAAGATTTCAAAAAAATTCTTAAGAAATCCCACTAGAACAGACTCTTTGATGAGTCTTTAAATCTGATATTCTTAAGGGGGGTTAATGAGGATTGCATGGATGCACTTAACCTCATTGGGGTAGGAGATATCTCCCAAGCACCATTTGAGGAGATTTGCAAGGAATGTAAGAACTATTCAAGGTATTTCATAAAGAATGTTGGAGGAGACAAGACATCTTCCATCAACAAACCATCTAAAGGAGTCTCAAGAGTTGAATTGAGTAATCTTTTTTCAAATATGAAGGAATATATTATCAGCCATCTTTCTACATAGTTAGACACCTTGCATATAAAAAAGAAGCAAGAATAGATATAAACAACTCTTACAAAATACTACCCACATTGTAGATAGAGGAAAACTAATTGCAAGTATAAGAAAGTGGCTAGTATATCTAAAGACAAGCAAGGGACATTAGAATTTCATGCATTGGAAGGTGAAGATGGAAAATATTATACATGGCTCAAAGGAAACCATGGCAACCAAGACAAGGTATGCCCCAAGATCCTTTGAATTACAACATGTCATTTCCTAGTAACAATTCAAATATTCCTAATTGGAATCCTTAGTCTTGGGCCAATATGCAAAACTAACAATGGAAAATTCCTCAAACCAATTGGAATCAACAGTAGTAAAACATGTTTCCATCACAAAATTACCAAGGATATAATTTTCAATGTCCACCCCAACAAAAGAAATGGTAACCTCAGTGGTAAAGAGGTCAGCAATGGAAAAATAAAAACGTAAATTATTAATAGCCACAACAACCCCTACAACCACATTAGAAAACCATTATGCCAAACCCAACAAAAAAATACCATAGCCACCTAGAGCACCTCAACTACCAACCCAGCCTACACCTAACCCCAATAACAAGCATGTTCAACAAGCTTACACTAATGAAGTCTTTCAATACCCTAATTATAGGGTGGAGGTGAGTGATGTCCACCTAAGATTAGGGGAAACATTGGTTGGGCCTTCATCCCCTCAAATAATTGAATTGGTTGATGAGGAACCCCCAACAGAGACCTGTTGATGGCGATTTTGGCACCACAACAATGCAAGCAGAATATTGCTACTCTGCTTCTCCTGAAAGAGAAAGGAAACACATGGATGCCTTAGCTCCCAAGGTCTTGGTAGTTGGGTCTCAACTGTGCTGATGTCCCTCAGTGGTCAATGTAATAGTAATATTCAAGGGGCCTGCTGGTGTGAGCTTTTGGACTGTTGTGAGAGAAAACATAAACTTAAAACCTATTCTAACCAAGGTTTTAAAGAAATGTAAAAAGATGGATAAGGGCTTTGGAACAGAAAAGAATGACACTTCATCCAAATTAACCAGACCTGTCACCTTCCAAGGAATTCCTAACTACAACTGCAGAATAGAATTAACTTGGGACTAACACATAGCTTCATCCATTCACAGTGTTGATTTCAATAGCAGGTTGCAAGTTACCATTCAAACAAAACAGAAAAACAAACTTCATTCCTTGAAAGCTTTCAAATCAGATGACTAATTCAAGACTAACACCATTCTGAAACACAACATGAAGTAGATTAAGATCTGGTTGCTTCTACTATTCATAAAACAGATAAACAACAATTACAAATCTGGCACAATCAACAGTGTATAGAAAACTTGTGTCTTTGGACTGCTTCCATCTACACTAGAAGAACTTTGAAAATACATTACAATCTGTACTGAAATCTAACTGCTAACTAAGAAGACAGGAGAAGCTCTCATTACTGAGAATCAAGATGCAACTTGATCTCCTTCTGCTAGCTGACTAACTCCTAATAGTTCTAGCTCTAAACAGTTCTCTAAACCTAGAAGTTCTAATCTAGAAGTGCTAACACTAAAATTCTGGAACCCCCCTTTACAAAGAGGCAAGAATGCCATATACACATCTCCCTGAGAAGAATGTCGGCACCCATTTTTAGGGTTTACAAAATATCCCGTGGTGTCAGGAAGTCAGCGTCCAGATCTTTAACAAAAGTGGATTCTGCAATAAATCCAAATCCTTGCTGTCTTATGTCGGTGAAGATTGTCCCCTGAGGTGCTTTGCAGATCTTTTGCAGCTACCGTCATAACTCCCATGCCTCCATGTTCAACTTAAAACTCCAGAAGAGCTTCTTTGAGTGCCCTAAAGTATCATCATTAATGCTGAGCTATCTCTGCCAATAGATCTCACAATTGTCCCCTCTTTTTACGGCTTTATCTTCTACCTTCGACTCTCTACTTGTTTTGCATGTTGACCGCTCCCATGGAAGCAGAGTGCCGAGCTTCTTCTTCAGATCCAAATATCATAGTTCCTGAGTTGGTCCATTGGCTCATGATCTCAGAAGGATCCCACATCGCTTGCATCTTGCAGATTTCCTCGTGATCAGTCAGGCCTGCGCCACGCGAGCTTCCCGGGTAGTCAACGGTGGTCCGATCAATATCGTATGTTAGTGAGACACCAACCCTTTGCTGAGACCACATGGTGAAGCTCCAATCCTTCAGCGAACCCCCGCTTTCTCCTAGAGCTCATTTCCTTTCAGTGTGACCTTCGCCCATCGCCAAGATCCAATGGCGAGACCAGATCCCTATGCCAAAGTCACTCTTGTCACCGAGACCTCGCCCCTTCGGCCAGACACTACGCCGAAGGGATCACCCTTGGCGATCCTTTCATTTCACTGAAACCCTTCTTTAGTCATGCCGACTGGGCTCTTTTACTTCACATGCGTCGCCGTAGTGTTATCCGGTTGGGAAGATGTCCTGCAGACATCTATTATCTCGGTGAAGGTTTTACTTAGTTGACCCTTTTGTTGCGGTGATATCTTTGTTCTTTTTCTGAGGACCATCGATAGACTCCCCCTTACTGCATCGGCATGACCCACATGAGTCGGTGAAACCTCATAGCGAGAACGTGAACCTTCCCCGAAAACCTTCTTAGGCACGACCTCCCGTGGTTGGGGAGATGTTATAGTGACCCAATGTTTTCTTAGTGACGAACCCATTCTCCTTCGGGGAAACTTCGCTGAATCGCTGAAACCTTCCATCGAACTCAAAATTCTAGCCAACTCCCTGAGACAGATCACCACGCACATAACCTAAGCCTGCAAAACAAGGTCTTCGTTAGAACAATACATTAATATCACGCCTTTTACGAAAAATAAACTTAACTCCGACGGAGGCGGAGCCAACACGGGAATGGGAAGCAAAATTTAAACAAGTCCCGGTGGAACTAGGATCGGGACAAAACATGACCCAGAAATGACATCCCTCGCCTTCAAAATTGGCGGGGGCGGGGCCAAAAGAAAAATAGAACCAGGACCGAAGTCGAGGCGAGAACGAGCCAGGGAAATAATCAACATTCCTGAGTTCATACCCCATCTCAGATCCGCATCCACGAGAATACCCAAAACGCAAAAGACGGGAACAAAATACCGGCGGAGCCGGAGCAAAGCAACCAACAAGGCGGAACCGGGGTTGGAACCAAAATCCGAACCATAAACTTCTCCAAGTTTCGGGTTTGGATTCCGTTCCGAACCCGCCTCCGGCGTCATCCGAAAGAGGAGGAAGAAAGGAACAGAAAGAGAATGAGGAAAGGGGAGGACAACCCCACGATAATGCAAAAAGGAAACAAAATGAAAAGAATGGGACAAGCAGAACAACGCGAACAGACGTGCAAGGGAGAGAAGACCAAAGCGGGGGGACTGGGGCTGGGGAAGGAACAAAAACGGAGCTTGGAAGAAGTTCCAAGTTCAGAATCAGTTCCGGTTTTGGGTCCACCAAAACACATGAAACAAAATTCCCAAGGCCGAAAAGAAAACACCTAAGGCAAAGGACACAAATCGACAAAGACCAACGAAGAGAAAAGAAAAGGCAGGGTCGGACCCGGGATGAGACCAAAACGAGGAACTTGAGAAAATTCAACATTCTGAACCGGGCTTGGACATGACTCCGACAAAGAACAAAAGAAACGAAAACCAAGGTCTATCAGAACTGGAACCGGGGAAGGAACAAGACCCGAACTTAGAAGGAATTTCCAATTCCGGTATTGGTCTCGGTTCCGCCTCCGACAGAACTTTGAAAGGAAAATGCCTAAGGAAAAAAAAATTGAAGGCAAAGAAAGGAAAAGAAAGGGGGACCCATTTTTTTCCAACTCAAAATGGGGTGGTTATGCAGGGCATAACAATTGGCGACTCGGCTGGGAAAATGGTTTAACCATTTGTAAGAATCTGAAGGATTCAGCTACCCAGAACTTCTGGTTCATGAACATCACAACTCCAATTGGTTCAGTTTTAACAAACAAAGTTGAGCTAGAATCTCCAATGTAAGCCAACAGTAGCTACCCCTGAATCTATGTGTGTGCTTGATTGTGCATCATTCTCTCATGAAGTTTTCATCTTTTGGACAACAACGTGTAAGATTTGAACTACATGAGTTGATTTTATTTTAGCTGTCGTGCAATGATATCCTGGGCATTGCTCCGCTGCCAGTCAGGCGTCCATAGCCCCGACAGAGATACCTCTAGTTTTCTCACAGCATTTCTCTACTGCTAGTCAGGCGTCCATAGCCCCGGTAGAGATACTGGAATCACCCATTCATATTGAATCTCTTTTCTCTTTTGATAATTCTTTTCTTTCTCTTTTGAGGTTTCAGATATTTTATTTAATTCTCTTTTCCTTTCAATATGTCAAATGTTTAATATCTAATCTGGGTTGAAAACTACCATGGACCTCATGAAAGCACTTGGAAAATTGGATTTTTCACTCAAATCCTACACACTATTACCCTAGGACAAATATACCAATAGAAGAGGAGATGATCTTATTGATTTGTGAAAGATTCAGGGAGAGCTAATGAAGAGTACTTACTTTGCACCTTGTTTTCAAGAATTTCCACAACTCTTATTATCAATGGGCATAAGACAAAAGTTTAGGACAAAACCACCTAACCAGAAAGCATGAAAATATCTAAACGGTTCTTCTCTAAATGACCAAAGTATGCTTCAAATAACAACCCACAGTTTCAGATGGAAAGAAAAAATCAACCCCCAAAGAACAGAATAAACAGAAAACAAAAGCAAAGAAAACAAAAAGAAAAGGGAAGGCAAAGAAATGAACAACAAACTATAAACAAACAAAGAGCGAATTACTTACAAATAGACAGAATATTTACAAACAGAGAAACAAACTATCTACAAACAAAACAAAAGGAACAGGAAAAGGAAAACAACATAACAAAAGAAAACTAATTAAACCAAAAAAAATAACACTAACCTATCCTAATCCTAAACTAACTCAAAAGCTAAGCTTTACAAACACAAAACTGTAAAAATTTGTACATTGACTTGACTGATTTTTCATTATGTGCAACAATCTTAACCTACTAGGCAGAGTTCTAAACCTAGCAAATTTATCTTTAGACTCAGAGATATAAAGTTTATAGGCAATAAGTTCATTATGAGAGCATAAAGTTTGAAATATTATCAATTGTGGGTTCTCAGTTTTGTCATGATTTACCCACAAACATGTTTTACTATCCCCAACACCATAATCAAACTGAAAATTATTAAAACATAAAGGATAATGAAAGGACACCACCTAATTCTGAAGATTTTTAGTTACCAATGCAGGCTTGTGTCGTATGATCTCATATTCACAAGGTCTCAGCTCATGGAACACCACTGAATCAAGGTTCGTCTTACAGTCAGGGTATTCACTCACCAACATCTTTGTATTCATCTCGGGCATGGAGTCAAATTTTTTTTGAATTTCTTGAGATGAAGTCTCACTTTGAACATTCTCTTGAAACATGTCATCCCCAAGGGTTTGAGAATCTTCCTCCCGCTTATTATCATTGATGTTAGGGATACAAGCACATGGTGGACAAGGATTTCCTTCAACCTCATTTGAACACACGGAGTCAGAGATAGGAAAACACTCTCTCAATTCATATTTTTGCACCTCTTCAACAAGGACATGCCACTTAGCATCAAACTCGCCAGTGTTAGGAACAAATTGATTAGTGGATACTAAGCAAGGGCCTTCTTCCAACAACACATTTGAGCAATCTGAATCAAAATCAAGAAAATCAACTTCTGAGATAACCTCTTGGTTGCTTTCTTGGCATTCTTCCACTTCATCCCAATGTACTCCATCATGAAATTCTTCAGGGAACAATTGACTGATCTGGACATCTACTTGAATTTCTTCCCTTAAAATTTCATGCTGAAATTCAAGTCCTTGACTTTCACCACCAGGTTCATTAGCAATCTCATTTTGAAGCATGTCACCTGTTTCAATCTGCCTACTACTCAAATCAGCAGAGTCATCTTCTTGCACTAACCCATCAAGGTGTGTCTCTTCCTCATTCTCATTGGGGGAATAGGTACTCCAATGATCCTCCATAAGTATTCCTTCAATAGTGATCATTTGCTTGAAATACAAATCCATCCTTCCTAGGAAGACATGGCAGTCTATTTGAGAATTTTGATCAGTTTGATGTATCCTACATCCACTTGGCCCAACAAGTTCTGACAGTTTCAGACCTCCCAGCTCTTCTAATTTCTCCCTTATTTGATTTTGTGCACGTGGGATATCAATCCAGCATGAACCATGTTCCTTTGTCCATCCCTCATCACTCTGATTCTCATCTTGGTCAGAAGAGTTTACCTCATCTCCTTCACAACCATCGTTAGTACTAGCGTTCTCAACAAAGCTAGGTTTGATCTTGAGATTTTCATTATGCTCTAGATTTACATCCATTTCATGCTTTTCACCAAACAAGTCATCAAAATTATATTCTGGCGAATCAAATGTTTTATTCACAACTTCATTGTGATGTAATGGACTATGCTTTGGAAGATGACTGAAAAGAGATGACATGGTCAAAACTTCATTGACAAGTGGAATACTCAACTCTGTGATTGGATTTTGTAGGGATGAATTGTCCCAGTGGTCTTGTATACAAGGACCAAACTGATCTAAGAATAAGATTTCTAACTCTGCCCATGAATAAATAGATTCTGGTGGTAGATAAACATACCATTGTCTTGCGGAACCTTGAAGTGTTATGATGAACAATTGATAGACAACATCCTCATGCTGAACCTAGAGAAAAGTAAGTATACGCCTGACAGTTTCGACATGTTTAGAAGCATTTTTCCCACTGTTAGGAAAAAATAATGGAAGCTGATCATATAGGTGACCAGGTATTTGATGGACAAATCTTGGTATATACAAAGGGCTACCCATTGGAGCTGGGTTTTCAAAGACTTGGTCCACTCCAACTCACAACGATCCACAATTACTCATAGGGCCCTCCTTCTAGCGCCAGTTCCTATTGATGGCGATTTTGGCACCACAACAATGCAAGCAGAATATTGCTACTCTGCTTCTCCTGAAAGAGAAAGGCAACACATGGATGCCTTAGCTCCCAAGGTCTTGGTAGTTGGGTCTCAACTGTGCTGATGTCCCTCAGTGGTCAATGTAATAGTAATATTCAAGGGGCCTACTGGTGTGAGCTTTTGGATTGTTGTGAGAGAAAACATAAACTTAAAACCTATTCTAACCAAGGTTTTAAAGAAATGTAAAATGATGGATCAGGGCTTTGGAACAGAAAAGAATGACACTTCATCTGAATTAACCAGACCTGTCACCTTCCAAGGAATTCCTAACTACAACTGCAGAATGAAATTAACTTGTGACTAACACACAGCTTCATCCATTCACAGTGTTGATTTCAATAGCAGGTTGCAAGTTACCATTCAAACAAAACAGAAAAACAAACTTCATTCCTTGAAAGCTTTCAAATCAGATGACTAATTCAAGACTAACACCATTCTAAAACACAACATGAAGTAGATTAAGATCTGGTTGCTTCTACTGTTCATAAAATAGATAAACAACAATTACAAATCTGGCATAATCACTAGTGTACAAAAAACCTATGTCTTCAGACTGCTTCCATCTACACTAGAATAGCTTTGAAAATACATTACAATTTGTACTGAAATATAACTGCTAAATAAGAAGACAAGAGAAGCTCTCATTACTGAGAATCAAGATGCAACTCGATCTCCTTCTGCTAGCTGACTAACTCCTAACAGTTCTAGCTCTAAATAGTTCTCTAAACCTAGAAGTTCTAATCTAGAAGTGCTAACACTAAAATTCTGGAACCCCCCTTTACAAAGAGGCAAGAATGCCATATATACATCTCCCTGAGAAGAATGTCAGCGCCCGTTTTTAGGGTTTACAAAATATCCAGTGGTGTCAGGAAGTTGGCGCCCAGATCTTTAATAAAAGTGGATTCTGCAATAAATCCGAATCCTTGTTGTCTTATGTCGGTGAAGATTGTCCCCTGAGGTGCTCTGCAGATCTTTTGCAGCTACTGTCATAACTCCCACGCCTCCATGTTCAACTTTGAACTCCAGCAGAGCTGCTTTGAGTGCCCTAAAGTATCATCATTAATGCCGAGCTACCTCTGCCAGCAGATCTCACAGTTGTCCCCTCTTTTTATGGCTTTATCTTCTACCTTCGGCTCTCTACTTGTTTTGCACGTTGACCGCTCCCATGGAAGCAGAGCACCGAGCTTCTTCTTCAGATCCAGATATCATAGTTCTTGAGCTGGTCCATTGGCTCATGATCTCAGAAGGATCCCACATCGCTTGCATCCTGTAGATTTCCTCATGATTAGTCGGGCCTGCGCCACGCGAGCTTCCCGAGCAGTCAATGGTGGTTCGATCAATATCATATGTCAGTGAGACACAAACCCTTCGCTGAGAACACATGGCGAAGCTCCAATCCTTCAGCGAACCCCCACTTTCTCCCCGAGCTCATTTCCTTTCGGTGTGACCTTCGCCCATCGCCAAGATCCTGTGGCTAGACCAGATCCCTACATCGAAGCCGCTCTTGTCACCAAGACCTCGCCCCTTCAGCCAGACACTACACCGAAGGGATCACCCTTGGCGATCCTTTCATTTTGCTGAAACCCTTCTTTAGTCATGCTGACTGGGCTCTTTTACTTCACATGCGTCGCCGTAGCGTTATCCGATCGGGAAGATGTCCTGCAGACATCTATTGTTTCGGCGAAGGTTTTACTTAGTTGACCCTTTTGTCATGGTGATATCTCTGTTCTTTTGCCGAAGACCACCGATAGACTCCCCCTTACTACGTTGGTGAAACCTCATAGCGAGAACGTGAACCTTCCCCGAAAACCTTCTTAGGCGCAACCTCCTGTGGTCGGGGAGATGTTATAGCGACCTAATGTTTTCTCGGCGACGAACCCATTCTCCTTCGGGGAAACTCTGCTGAATCGCCAAAACCTTCCACCAAACTCAAAATTCTGGCCGACTCTTTGAGACAGATCACCACGTATAGAACTTGAGCCTGCAAAACAAGGTATTCGTTAGAAAAATACATTAATATCATGCCTTTTACCAAAAAGAAACTTAACTTTGGTGGAGGCGGAGCCAACATGGGAATGGGAAGCAAAATTTAAACAAGTCCCGGCGGAACCGGGATCGGGACAAAACATGACCCAGAAATGACATCCCCTGCCTTCAAAACTGGCGGAGGCAGGGCCAAAAGAAAACTGGAACCAAGACCGGAGTCGAGGTGAGAACGAGCCAGGGAAATAATCAACATTCTCGAGTTCATACCCCATCCCAGATCCGCGTCCGTGAGAATACCCAAAATGCAAAAGACGGGAACAAAACACCGGGGGAGCCAGAGTAGAGCGACCAACAAGGCGGAACCGGGGTTGGAACCAAAAGCTGAACCATAAACTTCTCCAAGTTTCGGGTTCGGATTCCGTTCCAAACCCACCTCCGGCGTCATCCGAAAGAGGAGGAAGAAAGGAACAGAAAGAGAATGAGGAAAGGGGAGGACAACTCCATGATAATGCAAAAAGGAAACAAAATGAAAAGAACGGGACAAGCGGAACAACGCGAATAGACGCGCAAGGGAGAGAAGACCAAAGCGGAGGGACCGGGGCTGGGGAAGGAACAAAAATGGAGCTTGGAAGAATTTCCAAGTTCAGAATCGGTTCCGGTTTTGGGTCCACCAAAACACATGAAAAAAAATGCCCAAGGTCGAAAATAAAACACCTAAGGCAAAGGACACAAACCAACAAAGACCAACAAAGAGAAAAGAAAAGGCGGGGTCGGACCCGGGACGGGACCAAAATGAGGAACTTGAGAAAATTCAACATTTCGAACCGGGCCCAGACACGACTTCGACAAAGAACAAAAGAAATGAAAACCAAGGTCTATCGGAACCGGAACCGGGGAAGGAACAAGACTCGAACTTAGAAGGAATTTCCAAGTCCGGTATTGGTCCCGGTTCCGCCTCTGACAAAACTTTGAAAGGAAAACGCCTAAGGAAAAAAAACCGAAGGCAAAGAAAGGAAAAGAAAGGGGGACCTATTTTGTTCCAACTCAAAATGGGGTGGTTATGCAGAGCATAATAAGACCTTGGAAAACCAACCTAAGGAGATTGAGTCAAATCAAGTTAACTATACCAATCAAAGTCCAAATCCTCCATTCCCTGAAAGATTAGTAGTCCAAAAGCATCAAACAAAAGCTAAAACTGACTTGTTTGGACAACTTAAGGATTTTTGCATCAAGATGTACCCCTTATCGAAGCCATTAAGGAGGTTCCTATATATACTAAAATAATGAGAGAACTATGCCTTAAAAGCTAGGAAAGAAGTGAACAGACCCTCAGACTATACATGTCCTAGGACAACTTGTAAATATTATGTTGGAAACATAACTGTCCCCAAGAATGTAGACCCTGGGAGTCCTGTAGTGGATGTAAAGATAAATGGAACTCTCATTAAGAACACCTTAATTGACGTGATAAACTATTAACGTAATGACTAAATAGATAATGAAGTTGTTATAGTTGATAGAACTCAGACCTACACCTACAATCCTATAGTTGGTAGATAGGTCCACAGTTAAACCTGTCGGTATAATTGAAGACTTGGTAATAACATTGGATTCATGGGAGTACCCTATAGATTTCATGGTATTGTAGCCTAATGCAAATCTTGTAGGATACCCCTCATTTTAGGAAGACCATGGTTGGAAACAATAGATACCTTTATAGGTTGAAAATCTGGGAATATGATTATATCTAATGGAAATATGACTAATAAATTGGTCCTTTATCCACCAGCCCAACCACATGCAGACCTAGAACAAACCATTTTTCCTACCCTAGATGAGGAGTATCAATATTCCTTGCAGACCTTGATGACTATTGAATGCAATAATTTGTTAGAAAATCAAGATGAAGATGACTTGATAGTAAACATAATGCAAAATAACTATGGTAGGGACTTGCAACATCAGAACTGTCTAACATGTCTATAGGATCCTCTGCAAAATGTGATTCATGATAGCTCATTTGAGTCAATTTCCTAAATATTCTACACCTTGTTACCACACCAATGTGTCCCAAACATAGTAGCACTTGACATCTCATCAGTTCAAACAACATCCAATACTTTAGAGATAATGTTGGGTAAATCATTCAATGTTAACAATCAATTGACTAATATACAACATACCTCATTGATGAATGTGTTGCAAGAACATGCAACAACCTTTGCATGGGATTTCCATGACATGAAGGGGATAAAAACTGACCTGTGCATGCATAGGATTTATATCAATGATGGTTTTAAACCTATAAGGCAGTCACAAAGGAGAATCAACCCTATAGTTAGAAACATAGTTAAATCAAAATTGCAAAAAATGCTTGATGCAGGCTTTATCTATCATATCTTTGATAGTCATTGGGTGTCACCTCTAGTAATTATCCCAAAGAAAGGAGGAAAGTGGAGAGTGTGTGTAGAATACTAAGAATTGAATGTTGCAACTAGGAAATACTACTTTCCACTCCCCTTTACTGACCAAGTACTTGATTCATTAGCAAGAAAGAAGTACTTTTCCTTTATGTATGGATTTAGTGGCTACAACCAAATAAAGATTTCCCTAGAAGATCAAGACAAGACAACTTTCACATGCCCTTGGGGCACATATTCTTATTCTACCCTACCATTTGGGTTGTGTAATGCACCAACCACATTCCAGAGGGCAGTACTGAGTATATTCTTAGACTTTGCACATGATTCTATGGAAGTTTACATGGATTATTTTACAACTTAGGGGAATACATATGATGAAGCACTTGGAAATATAGATAATTTTCTAAAAATTTGTCAAGAACATAACTTATCCTTGAGTCATGAATTTTTTTTCATGATGATAACATAAGGGATTGCATTAGGAGATTTTATGTCAAATGAAGGAGTTAAAGTAAACCCCAACAAAATTAAAGCAATCTCAACACTCCCTATGCCTCAAATACAAAAATATGTTATAAGTTTCCAAGGACAAGTTGGGTATTATAAGAGATTTATTTAGGAATTTAGCAAAGTTGTAACTCCACTATTTGTTTTGACAACTGCTTGTCAACACTCTTTTGAAGCACTCAAGGAAGCATTGACCAAAATCCCTATCTTGAGAGGACCAAATTGGACCTTACCTTTCGATATCCATACAAATGCTTCTGATTTTGCTATAGGAGTTGTACTTGGACAAAAGGAAGGAAACACAGTGTATGCCATACATTACATCAATAAAAATCTACAAGGGGAAGAACTCAATTATATAGTGATAGAGAAAGAGATGTTGGTAATAGTTTATGCAATAAAAAAATTCATGTGTTATATTACAAGATATCTAGTGTTCATATATACTGACCATACAACAATAAGGTATCTAATGAACAAACCATTTGTTGGTGGTAGGCTTGTCAGGTGGTTATTATTGCTTCAAGAATTTTACATTACCATTGTGGATAATCTAGTTAAAGCAAATTTAGTGTCCAAAATTTTCTATCTAGACTACCAACCAAATCAGAAGAAGATGTTGTTGATGATTCTTTCCCAGATGATAATTTATTTTCTCTATCTGTACATACACCTTGGTATGCTGATATTGCAAACTATCCTGTAGCAAGACAGACACCACCTCATTTCTCACCAAGAAAAAAGAGGCAATTGGTTCACAAGATTTTTCCTTACTCCTAGATAGCTGGATACTTATTTTACATAGGCCTAGACAACATAATGAGGAGATGTATTAGAGAAGATGAAGTATATGATATCCTTAGAGCATGTCATGATGAACCTTGTGGGGGACACTTTGCAACAAAGATGAAAACTCTTAAGATTCTCAAAATTGGCTACTATTGGCCAACTCTTCATAAATATGTAGTGAAGTATACTAGGGGTTGTGATAGGTGTCAAAGAATGGGAAGGCCAACAAGATCAGATGAAATTCCATTGCAATCATAGTTAGCAATAACATCATTTGGAAAATGGGGATTAGACTTTATTGGCCCCATATCACCAACATAAAACAACAAAGAGTACATACTGGTATGCACATATTACCTTAGAAAGTGAGTGGAGGTTAAGGCTATACAATTTGCAAGAGATGGTAAAGTGACAAATTTCTCTATAAGGACATATTCACAAGATATGGATTTCCAAGGAGATTGTCACAAACCAAGGACCCTATTTTACATTAGAGTTGACTAAAAATTTGGTTCAAGAGTATGAGGAAAACATAGGAAGTCAACACCTGAACACTCAAGCTAATGGGAAGGTTGAAGTCACAAACAAGGAAATTGGAAATATTCTCACAAAGACACTGCAAATTAATAGGAAGGATTGGGAAGCCAGGTTGTGTGAGATAGTTTGGGCCTATAGGAAAACTTGGAAGACCACAATCAGATTTAAACCATATGAATTAGTGTATGGGAAGAAAGTAGTACTTCCTATTGAATTTGAATACAAAAAATTGAGGAAAAAAGTTACATTAGGCATGGACTTGTCCACAACTCAACAAGAGAGATTACACAACCTATATGCACTTGATGAAATCATAATGGAAGAAATACACCATACTAAAGTTGTCCAAAATTAAAGAATCAGATGGCATGATTAGTTCATAAAGACAAATAAATTTACTATAGGTGATTGGGCTCTCTTTTATGACTCAAGATACAAAGAGTACAAGGGGAAATTATAAACTAGATGGTTGGGTCCATATGAGATAAAACCAAGTTTTTTCCAAATGGAGCAGTATAGCGACATACAATCGATGATATCAGGTTCTCATTATTGGTTAATGGACACAAATTGAAGCTTTACAAAAATCTATTGCAAAAGGATGACTTCTTTCTTTCATTAATTTAGAAGTTTGAACCTACAATAGACAATTCAACAACAGAGACTACAAGTTCTACAAATGAATCAGTGAATGAGATACACAGCTCACCAAAGATGTTTCATAGGTATAATTCCACTACCCTTTCAAATGCGCACACTACACATGTGACAAATGACAACATTTATTTTTTGGAATACTCAAAGAAGTAGTAGGGACTTGTAGCATAACACCTGCATGTGACAAAATTTTAGAAGGGTCATGTTATTGAAAGCACCCATAGCACTTATCTGATAGTCATTTCATATTTCCACCACATTCATCACATTTCTATCATTTTAAATTAAATTTATCTGTGCATTCAACCACATTTATTTCATTATATCCATTCACCTGTATCATTTCCATCACCTTTCTCGATTACCACATACCTTGCATTCATTTCATGTCACCTATTATGTATACTTTGCAACCTTTTCATTCCATCATTTACCACACATCATTCATATGCTCTCATTCATTTAAAATTACCTTTGCACGATTTTTATTACAATTACAACAACTCATTTCACATTCAGTCATAGGCTATCAACAATCACTTCACATGAGTTCAGTTTCACTCCAACATATTTCTATAGGCACATGCATTAACTTCTCATAATTACCATATTCATTATTGATTTTTAGAATGTTTATACATTACTTCATGCATGCTTCATATCTAAATTTATTTCCCACTACATTTTATTTAACCCTCTATCAAAATTATACCACTAAGTGAGGACACTTAGTATCTTTAGTTGGGGGAGGTTTCCTTATTTTCCTAATCTTCAAAAACCCTCTGCAATATTTTTGGCCATTTTATTTTTTCCTCCATTTTTTAAATAATACAAGCTCAAAGGAGAGAAAGAGGGACAAAGGTAGCTGAATTGAGAGGTGTCAAGCATACAAATATTGTGAAGTTGGTGTAGTTGGAGTGACAGGCTAAGAATTAAGGGATTATAGAACAATAACAGTATTATGGGAGGTGACATTATTCGTAGGGAACCAATAGCACACACCCAGCTGTTAGAAGACAAGTTGGTATTACCTATTTTTCAATATGCTGGTTGGCTAGAGTATTTCTTGAAGCTTATAGAGTATAACGAGGTCATGACACAATAGTTTTCTACCACACTATAAAATGATAAAGCATAAGTGAGAGGCTTAAGAATAGATGCCTCAAAAGTTGCCATTGTTGAAGTATTTGGTTTACCAAGGGAAGGAGAAGAATTTCTAGCTAAGGAAGATGCTATTGCTGCCAGGGATGAATTCAGTATCTAGGAGAGAACCTAGACTCATCTTCTCAAGGTACTAAAAGATTATCCTTACCCTAGGCCTCAGCTTTGATTGCTTCTTACATAATCAAGTATTTAACCTATGATGGTAAGCAATCCTTGTTGTATATAGTCCAGTTTAAGTTATTAAGTCATCTTCTCCATGAGATTTGAAAGAATGAGATTTGAGTATAAAACGAAAAGGAATAACACAACATTATCACATTTTTGTTTAGTCACATTTTTGATAAAAAGGAGTTTGAGAACTCAATTTCCACATGTTTCATGGGAAAGTTTCCTAAATTGCAACCATATCAATAGTATTCTTGAAGAACTTGCTATCCCATAAAAAGTAGAGGAACCTATTGTTTCAGAGAAGGAATTACCCTTTCACTCCCTTGTTGTGTCACTTACTTGCAGCATAGGAGAGACATAGGATTAGGGTTTGTTGGGAACTCAGCTTGCAACTACTGTCGAGCAACCTACAACAAAGGACAAGGAAGAAACCCCTATTTTTGGAAAAAATCAGAGGGCCAAAAAAAAGAAAGGTGGATATTCTTCTGCACCTTCCACAGGGCAAGAAGGACCTACAAGGTGGTCATGTCACCTTAGAGGAAAAAATGCCAATGAGGGGCATAGGTAGAAGATAGAAACAAGATGTGGTTACAATTGAAACAAACGCATAATCAAAGGGGAATTCCCCTAGTAATGTAAACTCACCTATTGCATAGTCATGGTACTATAAAGTACCTCTAAATCCTATTTAGAGGATGTTTTTGTTGCAAGGAAAATGAGAAAAAAAACCCTAAAGAACTCTAATTCAGAGGGCAGTGAGTATACAAGTGAGAGGGATGACCAATTTTTAGAAAGAGATGAAAGGATTTTTGTTGAGAAAAAGGATATTGGAAAAGAATCATAGGAGGCTATGGAAATAATAAAGCAATTGGATTTTGTTTTGAAAACACACCAGCAAAAATATAGTGAAAGAGATAAAAAATTTAAAGAGTTGGAGGAAATTTTTTATAAATTTGAGAATGGGTCTAGGTTAGATGAATTAGCACAACTTGCTATCATAGAAGTAGAAAACAAAGAACTAGTACCCCAGGGCCCAATTCCTCCACTCATAGTTCCCTCTATGCCAATTTTGGTGTCCCTGGGTGTGGAATTATGGAAAATAACCAAAGAGTTCTTTGAGAAGAAGGAATGAGAAAAAAAGAAGCTAAATTGATATCAAAACACACTAGGACACTTAAACAAAAATATGCAGAAATAAAATGGCTGAAAGTGAAGATTGAGGAAGTAGCAGCCAAGGTTGCACAAATTCTAAAGTGTAGACCTCCTACAAGATTTTATGCATTATTTATGTAGGAAAACTATTTGTGTTTTTAGTTGAGCCAAGTGATTAGTGATTTTCCAATGTTAATGAATATAATTTTTTTGTTTTTAGATACTCTCTGACTTGACATAGGACATGTAGGACCAGTTTTGTGAGTTCTACTTGCATAACTTTGTTCTTTTAGTTCAGGGTGAATGGAATCCACTAATTTGTAGGGGATTTACAAATTAGAGCATTAGCTTCTAATATCAAGAATGAGCATCATAGAGAAGAAAAATTACAACAATACAATGAGAGGGAGGAATCTATTGCTCTATAGTTGAGGAAAGAATCACAAGACCACAATACAGTCATTGATCAATGGTTAGAGCTCCTGGATTACAAAGGTGTGGGAAGAAAAATAATGAGTATCAGGGAATAAGACTACACAAGGGTGAAGCAGATATAGGAATAACTAACTCCTGAATTAAAGAAAAAGGAACCACACTCCCTATATTATTTCATAGCCATTATTAGAATATTTCAAAAGTATATAGACATTGCTAGGGATAATGGACTTAAATGGTTTCCACTCACCTTTCATCCACCTCTTCTCCTCTATCTAGTGCTATATTAGACAAGGAGGAACCATAATGAAATTGAAACAATAGAGAATATGAGGTTGGCAAGGATTTCATGTCCAAAGGGCTACTAGAAGAGACAGGTAAAGGGAGTTCATGTGGTGATAGATTTCAGGGAAATGAATCTCCAGTACAACCTCTATCCTTAAATGTTGCTTGAGGACAATAAAATACTCTAGTTGGGGGAATGATGGGCCTAGGAAATAAGTAGTTTTCTTCCTTTTAGTTTATGTATTTTAACATTTCAAGCTACTTATATCACATACAATCATGAACCTTATATATATTTTATATCTTTTATGCATCCTGAACCAGACTTTACCATGTGGAAATATAATTATGATATGATGATGTTTGCATGGATAAATGTGTGAATGTTTATAAAATTCAATATGATTATGTGTTAATTCATGGTTGATTAACAATGTGTATAATTTAGATGAAATTAATCTCTTGCAAATAAAATAATTGTAGCCCTCAACAACTGGATTGACCAAACCACAACCAAAGGATTTTTGGAAAATTTTAGGGGAGAGTCTAGAATGTTGAGGACGTGATAGTTACATTAAATAATGAAGGAGATCATTGAAGTAGTCAATCGTGAGTCACCAGATCATCCAATAAGATGACAAAAGGAAGAATTTTGTATTGTTATGGAACCTAATATGGTTGTTCTCACAGAGCATGTCTCTGTCAAACCGTTAGGGAAGAGTATCAATCCTATTTTTATTATCCCATATTTTTTAGTTTTAGTTTTAGTTGCAAAGACTTTGTCTCTCTCTATTTTGAAGGAGAGTGGACATCTATATTTAATTTCTATTTTTAATCCTTATTCAAATAAAACTCCTCTCAAACCTATATAGTTGGATCAATGGTTGAGTAAATCTAGTTAGAGATATATATTTTGATAGTTCTAGTTTTGTTTCATAGACAATACTTTATTGTTAGTTTTCTATTATGCACTCATGAATCATAAATTTGTGAAGATTTTTGTTAGATTGTAGAGTTCAATTATATGCAATAAAGACGTTTTAGTTTATTGTTATGGTTAGTTGATTCAAGTAGCACATATTTGGTTTATCTTGTGGGTACAACAACTCGAGTAAGGGCCACTCAAGGTATTCTTCACCCACCTTAATTTTTGTTATTAGATTAGAAGATTACATTGTTTCATTCATTTCAAGTAGATTCTCAATTACATGCTCATGAATGATATCTAGTATCATGAATTATGTTTTGTAATGTCCTCGATTCATTCTTTGGAAAGGTCAAGTAGTTAGAAGTAAGATTCAATAGTGTTAGTGAATTGTAGAACTATTAGGTTTAACAATTAGCAATTACAATGTTAAGCTGAAGGTACCTATAGCATCAATAGTAGATTAAGTTATCTCCCCTATTTTGCAAGTGAACACTTTATTTACTTTTCCAACCTTTATTATTTTTATGTACATGTGTCAACCACCTATACTCATTGATATAGCTCGTATAGAGTCCATGAATGTGCATACAGTTCCAACATCACCAAAAGCTTACTAAGCCTTGGTTGATACTTAAATGAAGACTTTGCACGGGTTTAGTGAACTGTTCAGCTAGGAACTCCTCTAAATTGTGTGTCTAGCACCAAGTTGATTGAGAAACAGTTGAGGCACAAAGGGGTGGCAAGTGAAAAGGGGAAGATGTACCTTAGTTTGGATGGATGTGCTCTTAATGGACGAATGTGTCATTTTGAGGGAAAATTCATGGAAAGAACAACTCCATCCCGAAGGGGTGGATCCACTTGAGGATGAATGACTTTGTATCGAAGGGGTGGATCTACTAGAGGATGGATGACTTCATCTTGAAGGGGAGGATCCATCAAAGGATGTGCAACTTCATCCCAAAGGGGTAAATATAACAAAATAAATAAAAAAGACAAGAAGACAAGATGAAAGATACTGACATAATGCACATAATGAATGTAGTAATTCTCAAGTCTAAGGACTTGGGAGAGGAGATCAACCATGTTGTAGTTGGTGGTCCATTTTAACAAGGATGATTGGGAATTCCTAGATGTATGCAATCTTGGGCATGCGGCTTGAATGCCAATTATCCAAGTGCATCAACCTCTACTGACGATGTTAGTGGAGTGGTGGAGATTAGAAATGAGAACCTTCCATCTCCCAATAGGGGAGATGACAGTTACCTTGGAGGACATATGGAAGATATTTCAACTTCTGATTCGAGGACCAAGGGTATTGGGGTTGAGTGTGGCAATCCCCACACTCCTAGCGAGGTTATTTTAGAGGACATATGTCCTGACTCAGGGGAGGGTGTCGGACATCGACAAATGCATCGATATAGTTCCTGTAGTGACACTACACCTATGTAGGTTGATCAATGGAGTACTCTTACTATATAAGAGTGGGGGGATTATTTAGCTTGGCATTGGGGGGGTCATGGTTGAGATGATTGACCACCAATAGTGATTTTCATGGGGACTTTGTCTGCTAGCATAATTATAATCTAACATGCACATAGTCTACTATAGATTTAGGCCTAGGAGCACATTGTGGTGATGCATCTGATAATCCAAAGGATGGATAAGGGGTGGAGGATCTAGTAGTGTTTAGCTGCCAAGGAGGGATATGCTACTAGGAGGTGTAGAGTATGTTGTACTAGCGATGAATATTGAATGAGTTGGAGGAGGGAGATGTGACATGGAGAGTGTATAGGGAACATGAGAGATGGGATGACAAGGAGGAGGCATTGTGGGATATGAAAGGTGGAGTTGATGACCTTAGGACAACACATAGATACATCACATAGTGGGAGAGGTAGAGACCAACATTGATGGTGCCAAGGCCAACATCAACGATTGTGGGTAGGATGCAGGTGGCTTGGAGGAGGCCAAGAGGACAAGGTAGTAATGGATTAGCTGGAGCCAGAGGAGAGAGAGGGAGAACACTATCACTGAGGAGGTGATTGAGGAGGAGATCACTACGATGAACAATGGGGAGGGGGGTGGAGGAGAGCATATGGAGGCCAATGTTGAGGTAGAGGTAGAGGCCAAGAGGTCCCCAAGTAAGCCACCATTGGAGGATGTGACTCCCTTGAGGTGGAGTGGAGGAGAGGGGGATGACTGAGAGGCTCAACTGGAAACAACCGAGATCCACATGATACCATTATAGGGGCAGCTGCAACATACACATGATGACTTGGATATGATCACAATAGAGAGGGACAACCTACAAGAGAAGAGGGATGGACTATAGGGCCAACTGAGCATCATATAGGGAAGCTATATATGGTGATCGCAGAGTGGGTAGTATCTGATTTGTGAAATATTCCTGGGGGTTGGAGTGGACATAGCTTAAGGAGATCGAGATAGATACCACCATGAGTGAGACATTGACAGGGCATAGGGTGGTGGTACAAGGATGATAGAGATGGCCTTCCAATTTTTGAGGTAAGTAAAGAGGCCCAGTACTACATAGGCTTATGTGAAGGTGCAATGCCAATAGAGTAGAGGACACCTAGATTTTCCCAACCATGGGGCTTGAGAAGGAGTCTATCACGATCATTGTGATCAAGATTCAATAGAAGTGGATTGATAGGGCCACTTGGAGGAGGTGGAGGAGGGAGTACAAGACCATCAAGATCATGGGAAGTGCCACCTTCCCCTACACACTCAAATGCAAGTAGTGACATATAGGTGGGGAGTGGGTTGAGTTGGCATTTTGGGTTGATGTACATATTTTTACTATGTATGATGAGCCAAATGTACAAACAATGATTTTATTGTGTATATTTATGATATTAATTTTATGGACATTGATTATATATGTGATGTACATGATGGACATTCAATTATATTGAATTTGATTATGATGAATGTTTTTATGCATTTATGTGATTTATGGATGATGTTATGTGATGTGATGTATTATGTGTTGTGACACTATGATGATGTTATATGGTTTGCATATCTATGTTGTATTGATGAGTTGTGATGCAAGATGTGGATATGTGTATGTGTTGATTATATGATGAGTACTAACATATGTGATGCATGATGGGTGTGTGCATTGTATATGATAAATTTATAATTGAATCATGTTAATGGATAATATATAATGCAACTAAACCTAATGGATGACCCTAGGATAAAATGTCACTAAATGATGGGTACACATGATTAAAGATGTTTAGAATAAAAAATCCTATAAAACACAATGCAATATAAATGATAATGAAAATGATTAAAGATGCTTAGAATTATGAATCCTACACAATTTAATGCAATCTAAATGATTATGAAAATGGTAAAAGATGCTTAGAACAACAAATCCTAAACAAATTAATGCAATCTAAATTATTATGAAAACGATAAAAGATGCTTATAATAATGAATCCTATACAACTTAATGCAATCTAAATTATAATGAAAATGATAAAAGATTCTTAGAATAACAAATCCTAAATAACTTATTGTAATCTAAATGATTATGAAAATGATAAAATATGCTTAGAGCAACAAATCCTAAACAACTTAATGCAATATAAATGATTATGAAAATGATAAAATATGCTTAGAACAACAAATCCTAAACAATTTAATGTAACTAAATGATTATGAAAATGATAAAAGATGCTTAGAATAATAAATCCTAAACAACTTAATGCAATCTAAATGATTATAAAAATGATAGTGGGGTGGGTGAAACATGGAGAAACCATAGTACATCAACCAAAAAAATACTAGACCCACTAAGAGGAAGTGAAATAGGGACACATTTGCACATTCTAGAATCGGGGTTAGGAAGGGGATAATGGTAGTGAATGATGAAATCAACTAGAGAGGGACAGTGGGTGGTAGAATGGAAATAATTAAGGTTAAGAATATGTAGGATAGTATTAAGAATATAACTATTCCAGATTAAACATTCCATATTTCTTGTACACGAATTAATTATTTCATCATGTGTGCATTAATTCATAATTAACAATTATGGAAATTAATCACATCTATTTCTCATAGCTTTGTAAGTATGTGATTTGCATACATTACATTGTCTTATGAACCTTAAGTATTTAAGAATACTTTTATGTTTAATTTTGGGTTACTGCTACACAACCCTACACAAATGTTGTCTCAATTTTTAGGAATAAATTATATAAATCAAGGGGGTAACTTGATTATTGCGGGCCCTATCAACCCTATCGACTTTATTCCTTCTCTTTTCATGCCTTTTTCATGTGATTTCATGGGCACAAATTAGTTATAACCACATGATTTACCTTTTCTTGGATATTTTTCATAATGAGATGATATTAGATTCAATTAAATTAACTACAATAGGGTTTTATTTTTAATGATCATTTTAGTTTGAGTGCTGGTAACTTATTACTATTCCTATGTTACAAATTTAAAGGTGGAATCTCATAAATAACATAGATACAATACATTTCATCTTCCAAGTAATAATATTTTTCCTTATTCATCCTATGTAGTATGAGCCTAACTTTGATCTTACCATTTTCCCCTCCCTAATTAGAATCACGAATGATATATTTTTTTCTTATTCAAATTCCTTTTTAATTTCCCAACTTTAAATCATACCTAAAATTATATGATTTTATATCAATTCAAGTCCAAAATATTATAAATTAGTAACTAATATTTGTAAATAACTTAATAATATTTTAAAAATTCAATATAATTTAATAAAAAATTTAAGTTAAAGAAAATTGTATTAATAATAAAAAATGAATCTTCATCATACATATTTTATTTCATGTATAGTAAAATCTTCTTATACAAATTGAGAAAACAACAAGAAGGAGCTTGATTTAAGGTTAAGATTTAAATTTCTATTCTAAAAAAGAAAGCTCCTATAAATTTTATTTAATACGCCTTCACTATAATTTAGTTGTAGCATTAAAATTGAACTAAAACATTTGAAAGAAGACAATTAATAAATTCAAGTACATGATAAATAAAAGATAATTTAAAAATAAGAAAAAAATAGATGTGATCAATTCAAGATATATTTTAAGATCAAAAACTTATTTAATTCAAAAAGTAACCCTTTGGAGATTTGTTTTGAAACATGACTAAAATCTATTTTTATCATATCTACTACCCTCATTATCCAAAAGTCAAATCATCTCTAGCTTCTCATTTAATTTATCACCTACTTGTGATTTCAACGTAACTTAACCCAATTATATATATCAAATATCATTTAAAGTGCTAACTTTTATTTTAATATATTTTTTTTATCATTTGTTGTGTTTGTGTTAATGCATCTTGATTTTGTGGTGTAGGAGCACCCTTGCAAATTTTGGTTTGATTGTGCATTTTGGAGTCTAGGATTAGGTGGAGTCATTTCATGATGATAATAAGGTCTATTTGACCAATTTGTGATGTCAATAAGGTCATATAGGGTCCTAGTGGGGTTGAGTCTAAAAGTTGTCAATAATGTAGCAACTTTGCAAAAGTTGCATTATGCATTTTTTGTCATTTTTGTTGGTTAGTTGGAAATGAACGGTCATCTTTTCAAATGTCAGTTGTAGACGATTGGTATTTCATGTAAAACATGTTAAAAAGGCTTCCAATAGGATCGAGGCAAGGTTGTTGTTGGAAGATTTGGTGAATAATGCATTGTTACTTTGTTTTAGTTGTGAAAATTTGTGTTTTTCTCGCATTTTTTGACTTTGTACGGCTCTATAGAACATGATAATAATGTAAGATCAATGTGAAGTGGTGTGGCTCTATAATATATTTCATTTGAATCCTATTAGAGTGTTTTTCATTCAGTTTTGTAGGAGATAAAGCCAGATTTCTGAAGGTTGCTTGAATTGCTAGGGTTTCTAGGGTTTTGTAACAAGATCATGTCAAAATAGGCCATTCCATTGTAGGAAAATTATGTAGTTTGGTGGAATGGTCCTTTTAGGAGTGCTCTTTCAAAATTTCTTAGTTGTAGGGTAGGGTGATGATGGTTGGGGAGTTTTAGCACATGCCTTAGTCTAGCAATTTCATGTGCTAGGCTTGAAATTGTTGGTTTTTGCTTGGGACAACAAAATTTTGGAGTGTTTTGATGAATCTAATTGTAGAATTGGATCCTAGGTGACTGGTTGGATCTGTTGGTGAAGATTTTCAAGTTTTTTCAAAAGGATTTTGGGTACCTCCTTTGGAAAAGAGGCCTAATTTGGCCTAGAAACAACGTTGCAGGACAGTTTTGTGTATAATGTTTCAAAACAACCAATCACACCAAATTGATATGTTGAATGGTAGAAAAATGGGTCCCTGAAAGTGTTTGAGTTGTGTTTATTGGTAACCTTCTCTAAAAGATATAAGAGAAGAAGAGTGTTTGTTGACCTACAAGCAAGTAGGTGAGTTTGTGAAAGAAACAACCCTAGAAAGGGTTTGCCAATTGGAAGACTAGTTGAACCTGATTAGTTGAAGCCTAAATCACCTTGCTCTACATCAGATGGTATCAGAGCTTAGGCTGAGATCATTTGCAAGAAGTTTTGGATTTGGAAGAAGAAATTTTTTAAGGAAAAGTATTGGAGATGCCTCCAAAGGGTAATTCAGTTCTTGTTGCTAGGGAGTTGAGAGCCCTAAGAGAGTCTCAAGAAGCCATGGCAACCAGGATGGAAGCACTGGAGAAGAGAGATAGGAGAGAAAAGGGTCTTGTAGAGGAGAGTGACTCTGAAGATGTGGAAGAGGGTGAAGAGGAGAACACCCTTGAAGCATCCCAAGGACAGATGGATCCAGAAGAGAGGAAGTTTCTACAAGTGATTAAGGCTGTGAAGGGAGATACACAATATGTGAGGATGGAGCTACCTATGTATGGTGGAAAAAATAGATGTTGAAGAAGTGATAGAATGGATAGATGCCTTAGATAATTATTGATTTCAAAGAGATAGCTGAAGATAAGAAGGTCAAGTTTTCCAAAACCAAGTTGAATGGACTAGCATTAACATGGTGGAATTACACCCAAGAGGAGAGGACAAAGATGGGTAAGTCCAAGATCAATTCCTAGGAGAAGATGGTGGCAAAGGTAAAGAGACAATTCTTACCCGTTGATTATGAGATACAAGTGTTTAGGAGACTACAAAATTTAAAGCAAAAAGAGTTGGATGTGGCAGCCTACACTAAAGAGTTTAGCTTAGCATAAGGTTAGGCCATATTGAAAATGAAAAGGAGAAAGTTGTTAGATACTTGAATGGTTTGAGGTTTGCAATTCAAGATGAAATAAGCCTTGCCACTCCGAGGACAATAGAGGAGTGATTTCAATTAGCCATTAAGGCTGAAGAGAAGATTAAGATGAGGTGGGAAAAGAAATCAAAGGGTAGAGGAAAGAGTTTTAGGGGTAGAGGTAACCCTAGTGGAAGAGGTTCACAAAGAGGGCCAAATGAACAAAGTACAAGTCAAGAGTCTAGTGGTGAAACAAGAGGAAATTTCAGAGGAAGAAGGTCAGGAGGTAGGGGCAGATTCAATGGAAAAGAAAGGGGGTCCAATACCTTCTTTGAAAGGTGTTATAACTGTAACCAATCTGGCCATCTTGCTTGGAAGTGCTCGGATAAGCAAGGCACAAGTTCTCATAGTGGTGAAAGGAGGACTCAACTAGTTCAAGAGGAGGATGAAGAAAGTGTCAACTCACCTTTTCTTCATGCTACACCAGAAGTAGGAGAGGCTTTGATGATCAGGAGGACACTAATCAAGGCACCAACCACCAAGGAACCCCCTCAAAGGAAAGCTTTGTTTCAGACAACATGCAAATCTCAGGGAAAGGTATGCAAAATTATAATTGATTTTGGTTCAGCAGATAACATAGTGTCTTTAGAAATGGTAGAGAAGCTCAAAATGAAAATAATACCTCACCCAACTCCCTATAAGATATCATGGCTCAATAAGGGGCAACAAGTGCTTGTGAATGAGTGGGTTTGGGTGGAGTTTACCATAGGACCTTACAAAGACAAAATTCTTGGCACTACTGAATTTGGCTCCATTTTCTGATGGTCGTTCGTCGGTCGTTCGACAAATATTTGTTGGAAACGCGACGAAATGGCGAAAATATTTGCATCGCTATTTTTTCGTTGAAAGGCCAATGATGAATTAAACATCAAAATAATGGCGAAGAATCGTCGGTCATTGGCATCATGTAATGGCTCGGACTTTCGTTAGAATATCAACAAACACTTCGTGTATCCACCGACGAATTACACCAGAAGTTTGTCGCCAGTTCGACGAAATGGGCAAGGAGTAGCATCGAAACAACACCAGACGTTCATTGCCATTTCGATGAAATGGACAAGGAGTAGCATCGAAACAACACCAAACGTTTGTCAAACATGCGACGAAATAGGCAAGTATTAGCGTTGAAACAAAACGAAGAGTTCGTCAACTTTGCGATGAAAATACCAAGGAGTAGCGTTGGAAGAACACCAAAAGTTCATCGAAAGTGCGACAAAATGGGCAAGGAGTAGCACGGAAACAACGCCAAAAGTTCGTCGAAATTGCGACGGAATGGGCAAGGAGTTACGACAAAACCTTCGTCGCAGCTATAGAAACTTCATCGAACCTTTTTGTTGATTCGTCGGTGGTTTTCATTGAAATTGCGACGAAGCATCAATTTTTTTTTAAAAAAAAATATTCATGGAAATGTACCATTGCGGAGACTGACAACTGATCATACATACAGACTGCATATTGGTTTGATGCATCAAACGATGCATTTCTTATATTGAAAATTGCATTACCTTATTGAGCTTCTCTTTGTTTTGAGGATAGTTTAATAGTCTCTACTTAACAGGGCCAACCACGTGACGGTGGAAGCTCATTTGGCCCCTCCACCCCCCCTCACATCACTCTCAATTCCCCATACCCAATCATATAACATTAATCATTCATTCATCCATTAATAACATATAACATTCATTCATTAACATATAACATTCATTAATTAACATATTCACATTCATTCATTAACATATAATATTCATTCTTTCAGTTTTTACATATTATCAAAAATATGGTTGTCATGATATGATTACAATCACTTTTTTTTTTTTTGAAAGCTACATAAAGCTGAAGTGGAGTATCATTTTCTAAATCAATATCTGTCCCTCCTTTAGTTGTTCTGCCCTCTGCTCATGATCTTAATGTACACCTAGTCATCTGCTCATGACGTGGACGCCGCTGCAAGGGGGGATCTGCTACAATAAGAAAGAAATGTTAAACTGATATGTTTTATTATTATTGTTACAAGTATTTCATTAATTAAAAGAACATTAGAGTGGTTCTCTTTACCTGATGGGTCCACATCATGTTCCTGAACTTTTGTTATAGACTCATGCTCAACATGTTGAACACCCTCTAAATCTTGATCTGCAGTTGAAACATGAAAGGTTACATTAATTAATACACCAATTGAAATTAAATATGTTTAAGAGAACATGAGGGTGGTCCTCTTTACCTGATGGGGCCACATCATGTTCCTGATCTTCTCTAGCCTGATCATGCTCAACAAGTTGATCATGCTCTACATGCTCTAAAGTTGAAACACGGAAGGTTACATTAATTAATACACCAATTGCAATTAAATATGTTTAAAAGAACTTTAGAGTGGTCCTATTTACCTGATGGGGCCACATCATATTCCCTATCTTCTCTAGCCTGATCATGCTCAACATGTTGATCATGCTCTACATGCTCTAAAGTACCGGGATGCACACCATGACCTTTATCGAGGTTCTGCTCCACCCTCACTAGGCTGCATTCCAATGTCATGTGCGGTATTATCATTGCTTGAATGTTTAAAACAAATAGGCATGTAATTACTTTATGGTGGAAATTAATATTGAATAGATTGCACAAGTATTCAATTTTAAATAAACTTTATTGAGTTTATTTACTGCATGTGTCGGATGCAATGGAAGATTGTGTTTGCCCAGTCAAGACTCTTAGGTGTTCAGCCACGGCTCCATAGCCTTGCTAGAAGGCAATCTTAGGTCCTCTTCTGTGGGAACTCTGTTGAATTTAGAGCCCTACATTTTTGCAGAAGATCATGAATTTTGCTTCTATGGTGTGATAAAACCAAAAATATTTCAATTTATTATAATTTGGATGCAATATTTCATTTATTGATACTTACAATTCGTGCGGCTAATTTCATATAACCACCATAGTCAAGTTTGTATTTGCACAGTGCTTTTCTAGTCTTGCCTTTGTTGCCTTGATGTGTGGGAAGCCTATGAAAAGTTTGAAATACGCTAGATTATGTAAAAAGAAAGAGTAATCAATATATAATTACATTGTTGATAGTATCACACATAGCATACTACTTTTAAAAAAAAAATTAATGGCATTTCCATAGCATAGAGACATTGAGAGCAAATAAAATACAGAGTTCAATCCATGAATTATAGAAAATAGATTTTTGTTGGTTATATTCATATCGTGATTACATTGCACAAAACATACTACAAGCTGCATAAATATCGAGATGGTGACAGTTGTCTATGCTACATTTTTCATACATGTCTGCAAGCATTTTATCAAACTTCACTTGCCTTGTGCTATGGCTAAAAGCTAAACTAGGTGCTTTCAAACAAGCTATGGATGCTTGAAAAAATCTATCAAAACATAATAGTAACTTAATAACATAGACAAAGGCGTGAAGCTGTTTCCAAAAATGCCTCAAAGAATATGGTCTCATGGTGATGAAATGCCATGACAATCCATAACAATTTGCTTGTCATGGAATTCGTTATGGCATTCCATCACCATGAGACCACATTTCAAGCTTTATTTTCAAAATAGTTCACTACCTTTTCTATGCTACCACATTTTTTTTTCATACATGTCTACCAAAGCATTTTATCAAACAGTTCAATACCTTCATGCTATGGCTAAAAAGTAAAAACCTAAAAACAAGTGCTTTTGAACAAATATAGATCTTTGGGAAAATATCTACCAAAAGCATAATAAAACAGCCTGCATAGACAAAAGGCGGTGAATTGTTTGAAAAATGCCTAAAAGCATCTTGATCTCCACCCGGTGATGGAATGCATGGAAATCCATAGCAATTTTCTTGTCATGGCATTCCATCACCGTAATTCCCCGATCTTGAACATTTTCAAGCAATTCAACGCCTTGTCTATGCTGCAACATTTTTCATACATTTCTACCAAAGAATTTTATCAAACAATTCACTACCTTGCTACTATGGGCTAAAAGCCTAAAGCAAGTTCTTTTGAACAAGCTATGGGAAAAATATATCAAAGCATAATAGTAAACAGCAATGCCATGGTCTCATGGTTTTTTTTTGCGTGAAAATCAGCTCAATTTTATTCACATTTTTTTGTAGATTTTAAACACATTTTTTTGGCAATTTTGCAGTTTGAAACGGAAAAAAATCATTAACCAAAAATTCAAGGATTTTTTCAAAAAATTAGGCAAAAAATCGTCCAGCCTATAGTTTTTTTAAAAATCGCACTTAATCAAGATTTTTTGTAGATTTATGCTTCTATATCCGCACCTTCCTTGGCACAGTGGTGTCGCCTTTTTTCTTTTGACCTTCTCCTTTCCGCCAGACACGGATCTTCCACTTCATCTTAGCGGAATCATGGGGGATGCTCGTACTTTTCTTCTCTGTCATTCTGGTCCCTCGCATACTTTAGATAGGTACCGGCTTTCTTAAGGACCTTGGTTTGGTTGAATGTTTTATCACCAAAGAGCACAACTAAATGGTTAGTGAGCTCATCTTTTAAATCTTGATTTTGGGCATGTACATATGGTGGGCCCGAAGAGCTTCAATGTAATATCACTTAGATGTTTATAAAAGACATCATTTCCTACAAAATGATCATGGGATCAATAGTCTAAAAAGAGCGATCAATAAGTAAATTTCAATTGGATTATATAGAATAATAATTAAAACATTTTAAAAATTACTTGGGACCTTCTATCTTTATGGGAGCGAAATCTCGGTCACCACAGAATTAGTGACCAAATGTTTACGTACTAGTATCACGGAAAGATCGGGAAATGTTGCTAAGAAGCATCCACCCGGTACTAGTGGCCTCTGTCCCCAAGTACATGTCCTGACGCATGTTCTGGTGTGTGTTCACTGCCAGAGGGTGCATTAACTGATGCTTGCATGGTATGTGTTTCCGACATTTCAGATGACAATATAGGCACATATGATGGGGTCAGATAATGTGATGTATGCGTAGGAAGATCAAGATGGACACTTGTACCAACCCTTACTCCTCAGGAAACACTTGCAGTACCCTGATCATGGCCAGGAGCATCATGAGGAGGCAAATAACCCTATAAAAACAACACATATTTTAGTTCATGACATAAAAGAGTACAAAATATAAAACCATGAATGAATTTATGTTATAATTAAAGAACTCATGACAACTTACTTGCAAGTTTTGTAATCTCTCTATCAATACTTTAACCCTCTCTTATCTCATCTGTTTGAGGCATTTTGAACATCAACTTAGTCATTTCTTCATTGCATTTTTTCATGAGCTTCTTTATTGTATCGAAAGGGTTTGCTGAATAAGCCATGTCATCATCACAAAATATTAACTGCACCTCACTATGGATGCTCTCCTCTACTGCTAGTGCCTTTCCCCAATCAGTCGACTGCAACAAGAATATTAAAAACATTATAGAAATTAACCCAAAAAACTTATGAAAAAAACATAATAATAAAAAATTTTGCTCGTATCTAATTTGTACAATTACAATTAGGTAAACTTGTCAGGTAGAAGCGCCTGAAGATACATCGCGATCTATGCTCTGGGCCAGAGCCTTCTCCGTACGATCAATGTCCCCCTATGACAAAAAATAAATATAAAAAAACATTACCAAAATGAAACCAATAGACTTATGAAAAAAAACATAAGAATAAAATGGTATATTGGAGTCATTAATTGGAGGTTGGGTAAAATGGTACATGATGCATTACCACCCCCATAGTAACTATGTTTGTAACTAAAGCGATTCAAATTGTAATCAGTGCCCAACTCTTCACAGTTATTGATTTTTGTCGCGCATCTGATACCGCGGTTTCCTTCCGTTACTTTCGAATATGCAATTGGGTTGCTTATTTGTTGACCCAGGTCATGTACTGCTTATAAACCCTGCAATATTCCCTAATTCTTTTTTCCTTCCATCAATATACATAGCCACTCTTTTATTTTGCTCCTTATCTTTTAGTTGTATATAATTTCGCGACAATGCATACCTCGCATGCCGTTGTATGTCGAGACCAGTTGCATCAATCTTTGTAACATGGTCCAACATACTTCATCAATTGATGGCTTTGTGTAATAGACCTTTATGTCGTCCATGCAAAATAGGCCCAAACCATGTAATGACGATGGTGCTATGCGATATATCCTCTCGTTGACACAAAAATCAGTGTTTATTGGAGGAAGTTCCTTGGGTACCCATTGTTTCCGTAGATGTTTGTACCTCAAGGGAACCTCGACGTCGCCTATGCTCTCATCATCATAAGAAAATGACCCCCCTTCACCAAGAAAAAATTCCATGTGTTTACAAAATTTTCTTCTAATCTTTTCACCTCTAGTTGATCTCCCTCTACTACATGTCTCGCTTTCCTCTTCTCTTCCAAAATTTCCCTCGCTCGAGGAAGACAGATCTGACAAATACCTATTTGGTGGTACATGTGCTCGTAAGGATGTTGGATGAAGTTCTTTCATGGTGATGTGATCCCAAGGTGACATTATGATTAATCTATCATTTCATCGCTAGAATTTCACAGGTTATAAGGTAATCAAGTCTTGATAGATTGCAAGCTATTGTTACTACCGTCCAAATGTGTCCATCACAAATCAAATCTACTTAACGTTTTAACTCCCAAACTTTGTAACAAGTGTTAAATGTGACTATGGTCCACCAGTTACACAACCAAGGCCTCAAATGTATTCTCTAATTGTAATCAAAGGACTTTTTCTCTTCATTCAAGTAAATAAACTTGAAGGGAAACACCACCAAGTGGTTTATTGGATACCTACATGACTAAAAATAGAAGCAAATTTACATTTAATTTCCATATGTCTAAGTGGTTAATGGGGAGGGAGTGTGTACTAGGCCTAGTTAAGTCATCATAAGTTTACTTTGGTTTGCTAGGAGATTTTGGTATGTTTTAAGGTAGGATGATTGATGAAAGAGCCCAAAGACTAGCTCCATGGTATCTAGGTACACATAGCAGCGGTCTTCTCTTATACGGTTGGACATGATTTAAAGAACTTAGCTAGGAATTATTCATTTAACCTAAGGTTTTCTCATAATGCCATCATTGGAAAAGTATGATCAAATTCTTCTATTATGAAGAATTGGTCTATGTGCCTCTAGTAATTGTTAGAAACCAAGATCTGATTGCAAACCAAAAAAATGACCTTCCACAGAAGAGAAAAATGAAAAAGCAGAGATTTGCATAAAAACATGCAATTTGATATATTCAAAGTACAATTAATTACAAGAGATAATTTGCTTTATAAAAGCAAAGATGCCTACACCTAATCTTATCTTGAGCAACAAGGTAGCTAGATAAGATAAGGATAAAACCTATAACTTAGGAATTAAATATGCCTAAGTAAACTTATGCAAAGTGTAATTAATAATTAATTACACCAACACCCCCCCATAAGTGCAACTTAGGGAGAAGCAGATTATTATGCAAATATGAGTCCCAGAAACAAGGCCTGATCAGGTACTCATGTACAAATGTAAAGAGAGAGAAAACCCAGTGGGAAAAACCCCCCCTTCAGAGAGATGAATTGTTGCGAAGAAGCACTAGAAGAACTTTGATGAAGCAACACTGGAACCCCAAATCCGGCAAGCAAGGAAAGATAGTTTTGTTTGCAAGTTACCAATCAGAATCACAAATGAAACAGCAGACCCGATGCCAAGGAACATTGGAAACTCACATTACTGGATCAACCCTGGGATCTGTAAGCAATAGTAGATGAAAGAATGAATGGACCCATAATGATGACAAATCTGGAAGTTGTGTCTCTCAAAGCCAATGCCAAACTAAAACTAAAACTGCCCATAGGACGAGTACCATCAAGATTCTGGAACATTCACCATAAAAACATGGCCTTCAAATGAGAAATATCTGAACCAATGTGGATCAAGAGCCATAAAATCCCAACTGAAGTGTGAACTGAAGCAAACCAACAATGTGTCCAGCTAAGCAAGAAAGAAGCTAGAAGGAGACAACAGGAAACCAGACAAACTCATGTGAGTTGTCACCAAAATGAAAGATGGATGCAAGAACCCCCCTTAATGGAACTTTATATCAGTTCTTTATTACAATACCCAATGATTGCATAAGGAGATAATGCAAAACTATAGAAACATAGGCGAAAATGAAAACCTAGCACACGAAACAAAAAATGAATGCATGCAAAAAATAGTTTACACATTTTCTGTAAATGACCTCAGATCTGCATAGAGGCCAAAACAAGCTTTCCATTACTGCGAAAAATGGATAAGCGAGTCAAAAGATATGCGTCCCGGAGTGAAAACGGAAACATCTGACTTCTGAGGCTGAAAAAGGCATCAAAAAAGAAAAAAGAAAAACTCAGACCTACACCATTGCGTAGAGCTCAGAAACAGATTTCTAGCGATATCTCGTTTGCAAAAAAACGATGTCGTATGAGAAAGTTATGATCATTTCCGTGAAACTGCTACGAAAATGTCCAATTTGGCCCCCATAAGCCCTCAGGGGCTAAAAAAAATAGACCCCCTGGTTGCATGGGCGGACCAGGGGGCTGGCGGCTTGGGTACTGGGTGCGGCCCCTAGTCACCCATGTGACCAGGGCTGGCGGCTAGGTCCTGATGCGGAGCCCCTGGTTCTCAATAGAACCTCGACAGGGGCTTAGAGCGGTGGGGGCTTGAGCCGGGCGCTTGGTTGCCCATAAGACCTGGCGGCCGGATCTTAAGTGGTCGGGGGCTGGCGGAAAGTGTCGGTGGTGCTTTATGGGGGAGCCACCGGCGGCGGTGGTGCACCGGCGGCCGGCTGGTGGCCGGTCGGTGGCTGAACCTGTTTGAATTGGCTGTGCCAAAAATCCGCTAAAAACTTGAATTTTTTATATATTTTTTTTATTTTTTTCAAAATCGATGCCTCGTAAACTGTGAATGGGCGCCGTACGGCCCTTGGGAAAAAAAATTTGCCTCTTCGGATGACTGTGTCCAAATCGGACAAATTTTATATGGAAATAGGGGTTTTTGGGCACTGCGAATCCAACGGCAAGGTCCGTTTGGGCCCAAAGTGCTCCAAAAAATAGGTGACCCCCAGATCTATCAGAAAAATCACCGAGCTTACAACCCTCGCAGATCTGGCAAACAGTGATGAAAATGAGTAAAATAAAAGTCATTTCTAACTTTTTCCAGCGCTCTGAATCCAACGGAAAACCCCGATCTGATCCAAGATGCTGCATAATGATGCTCAAGGATTGAAACCCTCGAGGGACCTCGAACGAACTCTGCAATGAAATCCTCCAAAAAAGCTGAGAAGGGGCTATGAATCGAGGTTCTGATACCATGTTAGAAACCAAGATCTGATTGCAGACCAGAAAAATGACCTTCCATAGAAGAGAAAAACGAAAAAGCAGAGATTTGCATAAAAACATGCAATTTGATATATTCGAAGTACAATTAATTACAAGAGATAATTTTCTTTATAAAAGCAAAGATGCCTAAACCTAATCTTATCTTGAGCAACAAGATAGCTAGATAAGATAAGGATAAAACCTATAACTTAGGAATTAAATATGCCTAAGTAAACTTATGCAAAGTGTAATTAATAATTAATTACACCAACAATAATCACTATAAATGTTTGTAAGGATAAAATGACTAATTGCATCAAGTAGGAGAGAATCAACTTTGAGTTCTTCAAAGATTATATTCCTCTATTCATAATTTTTAAGGGTTGTGTGTGGAGGAGGTTATCACTACCAAGAAGGGAGGAGACCTTTCCTTGTATTCTTTATAATTTTCATTATTCTTATTTATTTTACACCTACATTTACAAATACACATACATATGCATTTACTGTTTTCATTTATTTCTCATGTAGTTTAATAGTTTGATCGATTTCATATTATATGTGTTGAAGACTTTAGAATTTCAATTACATTAATTTATGGATATGTTGTATCTATAACACTACAAACCATATGCTCTTTGCATTTACACTTGCATTTAGAAATACACATTTATATACATAGATATAGATTTCTTTAATGATATGTTGCATTTATTGTTCTAGGAGAGCATCCAGTAATTGCATTTACATTTACATTTAAAAATACATATACATATATATATATATGTGTGTGTGTGTGTATGTATATCATTTATATTCGGTGTTCAAAACAACCCATTAGGTCTGCACATGGATAAAAATTCATAAAATCAGATCTCCCATACATGTTTTGTTGAAACCTAGGCTTGAACCTCTCATTTCACATGCTTTTCTTCACAAAACTCTTGAGGACAGCAGCTATACCTTCTTTATTTTTCATCCTACACCCTATTCATGCATCCTACAATTACAGCAGTATCCATGGGGCCTCTTACACAAGCTACAGTAATCACAAAAAGTGTAAGAGCCACTTTATATCATGT